>JARHVA010001363.1:3332500-3552868 GCA_037957365.1 Torreya grandis | reverse complement strand
TTAGAAATTGACATCTTATTGGTGATCTTATCGGCACATAGAGATTACTTCAATTTGAGATTCCATGATCTCTAATTATCTTCAACAGTCCTCTTGATGATATTCAACAAATTCTTGTTAGTGGAATCAACAAGTCCATTACCTTGTGGATAATAGTTTGATGAGGTACTGAAGAAAACACTATGTTGAACTACCCATTGGCTTATCTTAGATCCTATAAAATCTATAGCATTATCAAAATTATAGTTGAAAAGACCCCAAATATGGTAAAAAAAACCTTCATATAAGTATAAAACACTAGTTTCATTGGCTTCTTTTAATTTTACTACCTCTATCCATTTGGTAAAATAATCTATGGTAGTTAGGATCCAATTATGTCTTGAAATTGAAGGGGGGTTAATAAGACCAATAAATTCCAATCACCATTGGACAAATATTTGATTAAATGAAATTGGTTGGAGAGATAATGTTGTAAGCTTCACCATTCAACAAAGATGGCACACTGTCTCCATTTCCTGATCCATGCATGATAATCACCAAATAAAGTTGGTCAATAATAACCACCTCTCATGATATTATTGGTTTTTATCCTTGTTGAATAATGTCATCCACCATGTCCATCATGGAACTACTCAAGTAACTTCTATGTTTGACTTGGTTCTATGAATCTTAGTAGTATGCCATTGATATCCTTTTTAAGCAACACATTATCAACAAAAAAGAAAGGAATTGACTACAATCTAAAATATCTCCTTTTTGAAGGAGTGAGATGAGAAGGATAAAAACCACCCTATAGATACCTTACCATATCTTAGAACCAGTTGAAAGATGAGGTCTGATCACTATAACTTATTGATCATTAAACACCATAATTATCACATTAGTCTCTTACAAGTCTTGGTCTAGATGTTCATAAAGTCATTTGCCTCTAACTAGATTTGTGAGTTTGATCTCAATATCATATTACATTAACTTGGTAATCCAACTAGCTCTCTTATCATTTATATCTTTATTTAGAATAAAATATTTGATACTTGGATGTTCAAACATCAATGTATCTTATTATTAGACAACCTTATGACTGAAATAACATGCTTCTCAGAAAAATAATACCTCCATTCATATTATTCCAAGCCTTTATATAATAAGGCTATTGGATATTATAAAGTCTCTTTATTCTACTATATGAGAATACCTAAAATTGTGTTAATGTAGCATAGATATATAAGAAGAAATCCTCTGTAAATTTAGGGTTCAGGAGTGTAAGAGCGATGGTTATAGATTTCTTGATCTCTTCAAATTTTTTGTACTCCTTGTACCAATTAAAACTCTAACCCTTCTTTAGCATGGCTATTAGTGGCCCAAATAAAGTAGTAAAATTTAAAATGTATCTCCTTATGAAGTTGATCTTGCCTAAAAGTTTTTGTAAGGATTTATTGTACTTGGGAAAGGAAAGTGAAATAATTTATTCTATCCTATTAGGGTCTATACTTTACCAATTTTTTGAAATGACATGTCCAATAATTCTACCTTCATAAATAGAGAAAACACACTTTTTTGGATTAAATACACTCCAAATTTCCTACACCTTTCAAACACTTGTTTGAGGTGAATCATATGCTCATTTGTACTATAAACGAATATTGTTATGACATCTATATAAACAAGAATAATCTTGTTGAGGAGACCCTAAAATTCCACATGTATAGCCTTCTAAAAAGTGGCTTCAACATTAGATAAACCAAAAGGCATCTTTTCATATGTAAATATCCACCACTTTGTGGTGATGGCTATTTTGAACAGGTCTTCTTCTTTGACCAAAATATGGTTATATCCACTATAGCCATCCAATAAGGAGAACATTTTGACCTACAACTAGCTTCAACTTTTGTTCTATTGATGGTAATGGATAGTGGTATTTAAGAAAGGCATTATTCAAGTCAGAAAATTCAAACACATAACCTTATTCAACCATTTGTTTTGCATACTAGAACAAGGTTTGCCACCCAAGTTGAGTGCTTAATTAGAAATATTATTGTTTACTCAATGAGCTTGTATAGTTTAGGTCTCATCAAAGGTTCCAACTTTGGATTAATATACCTTTGTCTCTATTTGACGAGCCTAGTCTCATCTTATAACTTAATGGTATGTTGATATAGACTTGGATCACATCCTTTAAGTTCATTGTTCCACCATGTAAAGACATCTACAAAACTTGGGACATAACTTAACAAAAGTTTCCTTCTCTAAAGATATGAAAATTTTGCCTAGATTTTAAACTCTTGCTAGTTGAAATATCTACATTTATATAGTGTCTTATTTAGTTTACAAATCAAAATTTTGTTTTCTCAATTCATCATTTTTGATGAATATGTTTTTAGGGTGGCCAACGTTTTAGGCAACTTGTTGTCTTTAATTGCATAATTTGGTCATCATACTTATATAAATGTTTATCTTGGTTCCTTGAGGATAATTCAAATTCCTCTTGTAATAATTTGACAATCTAAAAATCATCTTAAAATACTTTCCAATTATCATGGGTTTATAGGACAGAAGGTTTGAAAACTACCTTGATGTGTGATTGAACTTTTTTCTTTTTTTGTGTCATCTAGGATACTAAACTATGACCCAATAGTAGCCAAACTATTTGCATGTTTATTCTTATTTCTTGATATGGCCTAAATATTTAAGGCTTGAATTTTTTTAATTAGGTCGCATACTTTATTTTTATAAGATATAAGTAATGGGTTATTTCATATATTAAGTCCTCTTACTTGGTGAACTACTAGTTCACTATCTCCAAAGACTTGTAAGGAATTGACCTTCATCTTCCTTACCCATTGTAAACCATAGACTAGTGCTTCATATTTACTAAAATTATTGGAACAACCAAACTAAAAATTGAGAGAAGGGAAGTAAATTTTATTGGATGGATAAATTAACATCATACTAGTTCTAGTGCCATGTTTGTTCTTGGATCCATCAAAATATAGTTGCCACAGTCCATCACTAGGCTGATCATCTTTCATCAATGTTAGAATTGGCGCATCATTTTCATGAAGATAATAGATGCCAGGTCATTATTATTAAATTAATTTTTAGAGATCATTTCCATGCAAATCAAATTCCAATCATTAATATGAAGATCTAGGACTCCATCTAGAGGTGATTCAGTTTCCACCTCACTATTTTCTAGTACCTTGTCTAAGATAACAAAATTAGTGTTTACCATACTTGCCATTTATGCCTTCAAATGAAATATTGAATTAGGTTTATAAAATATTATCACCTTAGTACCATACCTATTTATGAACATTAAATAGGTCTCATTAGCTGACAAATATCCTCCAATTTTTGAAGTAAAGTCTTTTGATAGGTACATGGAAAAATAGGGGAAAGTCTACTACAACTACATCTTTTTGAATAATAAACATTGAGGAAAGCATGTAATGTCAATTTTATATATTTGATTTATGCCTACTATCTTTGTTGGTGAGCCATATAATTACAATATTCCTTTGGTATTTGGCTCATAGATAAGACCAATCTTGTCTATAATTTATTTAGGCATGACAGTGCTACTAGCTCCACTATCTACCATATAATTATGGACTAAACATTAACCTAATATCAAAGAGAGATAAAAAGGAGGGATTTATTTTTTATTTTAAATTATTTTTATCCACCTTTGTCTTCCTACATATCTACTAATCAGGCTGTTTAATTTGTTGGTCTGAATTGGCCAGATAGTTCCTTGTTTATCAACTAGTTCTTTAGATACTTTAAGATCTGAAAGATCTTGAATAAGTATGTCCTTTTTACTTGTAATGGAAATGGAATCCCACACAATAATACTAACATATGATTTCTTCATTTGTTTTATTATGCTAAAATATGCTCCACTAACCTTTGGCTACAACTTTTGAGCCACTAGTTGTTCTCTAGTTAGAGGTATTTGGGCAACCTTCACTATCTCTACATTATGAATCTTTTGTGATATAGGAAAAAAAACTTAATCCTTGATACCCTTTTAGATAAAACTATGAACACTAGAATTATTACTCAAATCTGAGCTTCCTCAATGCTATTTTTTTAATCTCTAGTTAGAGCTACCACTTGACCATTTGTGTTGCTAGTTTCACCAACTTGGTTGAATGCAATATGATCATCTAGTTGCCAATTAATATTGATAGCATTAGGATACTTTGAAACTTGTTGATATTCTCCTTATAATTCCATATTCATGTCTTGATACTAAAAACCTTAAAGAGATAACTCTTCTTATGTCATTTTTGGCATATTAATCTCTTGTGATACCAAGGCTTGATTTTGAGTGCCATTTGGATTGGAAAGCTGCCAACCTAGATCTTGCATTCAAATTATTCTAAGGAAAAATATTTTTTGAATTGGAAGGTACATTGAAATCAAAGGTTGTATATGGCTTAGTTTGGGTTATGGTTCCTTGATTTTGATAAGGTTTCCTATTATCTTTAAAACCTTGATAAAGGGGTGTTTGGTTATTGAAAGACTGATAAGTATTTTGGTTTTTCTATGGATAAGGTCTACCTTGGTATTTATATCTCTTGAGTTAAATAATATCATTTCCAAAATATTGTAACATGCTTTTCAGATCACCAATCTCACTAGATTGATTAGGAGGGACTAAAACTTGGAATTTTTAAGATGGAATAAGGGATATAGATGGAATCTAGTAAACTTGAGGAAGAAGACATGTAATTATAGGAATATGGGCATTAGTGGCCTTAGAACAAGTTTACTAGCTTGTATTAAGCTATTTTCTACCATTATATCAATTTAATATGCATTTGGCAAGGTATTACCACCCATAAACTATATCATGACACTTATATTAGAATTAAGGGTCTTAAGATCATACACAAATGCATACTCTAAGGATTTTATAAACAATGTTGGGATCCTAGTCCATGTCTTTGTAATTTGAGGTTAAAATCAAACATAAATTCATGGGGGTAGCTCAGTATGGTCATTAGTTGTTCAACTAAAGATAGATGATCAGACTTGTCTTCAAATTGCCTAACTAAGGCTGCACCTAAATCATCCCAAGTGGAAATAGAGGTCAATGGAAGATTCATATAACATTTTAATGCTTTTACCTTGAAGGAGGAAAAAAATAATCTAATAGCCACATTATCTTGAGTAACATTATGAACATAAATAGAATTGACAACATCTTGGATATGCTCAATAGCAGTAGTTTTTAGCCCATTCTCTAGAGAAAAAAGTGATTCTTTTTAGGGAAAACATAGGAATGTCATCATACGGGGCTAAATTTAGGGGAATGCCCCTATTAAATGGGACAAACACTTGATTCCTAATAACCATTTGGGCAAATAGGGATTTGGCTTATGGGGATAATAGATTAGACAAATAATAAAATGACCAGAGGATGATTACTTCTTTTGAGGATAAAGTCTTGTACTATTGAATCTTGATATTTTATAAGAAGTAGAAGGCAATTCAATATGTTTAAAAGGAGTACCTTTACTTGATGATCTGTTGTAATATTTAACATGAAATCACTATCTGGAAGATGCTCTAAACTCAAAAACTTGAAGGATCTTCAACTTTTGATGATGGAAATATATCCCACTACTACAATTTTTTCTTCTCAATCTTTATAAATTAAATAATACCAAAGAAACTAATTCCCGCCAGGGTGTGCCAAAACTATTGGTGTTTTAGATTTACACCCTAGCTAAGGAGATTGTTCATATCTTCTTACTCAAATCTAGTCTAACATAGGACTGATCCTAGGCTGTGGGTATCCTAATAATGGATCATACCTCTAGAGAAGGTCAAATTCCTTCTATATCTAACACCTATACTAAACCTAACTAACACTTACTTGAAAAAGGGAAAGAGATTTTGAAAATAACTTATAAATCATGTAAAATAGGTGATGTACCAATTATTTTATCATTTAAACTAAGACATTACACACTATGGGACACTTTCAAGACTAAATAATATCAATCTCACATAAATATTTCAAAATAAGGCATTAATAAATTATCAAATTAGCATGAGAGGGAAGATATCCACTTTCAAGCTAGACAATAAACTATAAAATGTACTTATTATGACATGTAAGAACTACTAAGCACTTGATGAAGGTGAGAAAAGTCAGACATAATCAAAGAACATACATTCACTTAACCATAGTATATGAATTCATGGATCACACTTCAATCCAACTTAGAAAAGGATGGGATTTAGTATTTATTACATCAAAAAGGTGTCACAGTATGAATTTTAGTAGAGTCTAGTTATACAAAAAAGAGGGATATATTTTAAGATTGGAAGCCTATATTTATAGAAGAGAGAGAGAGAGAGAGAGAGAGAGAGAGAGAGAGAGAGAGAGAGAGAGAGAGAGAGAGAGAGAGAGAGAGAGAGAGAGGAGGGAGAGAGAGAGAGAGAGAGAGAGAGAGAGAGAGAGAGAGAGAGAGAGAGAGAGAGAGGAGAGAGAGAGAGAGGAGAGAGAGAGAGAGAGAGAGAGAGAGAGAGAGAGAGAGAGAGAGAGAGAGAGAGAGAGAGAGAGAGAGAGAGTTGTGCATTAAAAAAGGCCCAAATTATCACTATCAAGGATGTTGACTTAGGATCTTATCAAGAAGGAACAATTTTTTAAAAATATTTGAATGCTCTTATTCTTATCCATCTAGCTGATGCCCTTCTTAAAAATCTATGTTAATATCTAATGATCTGCTAATGAGGACCAAAATTTTCATTCCTTGGACCTAACAAAATCATGTCACATCTTTATTGGGTGGCCAAATATACCTACTCATTAAAAAAATGACCCTAATGATAGGAAACATGATTATCAATGATCATATTTACCTATTTAATAGTTCTAAATTAAACTTGTTTCAATTTTATAAATATAAAACCAATCTCATATCATTTTTTTACATAGTCATAATATTCATGTAAAACTTACAAACTATTTTGACTTTGCTTCACAATCACTGGTCTATCTTCATCCTCTATATTAGGCCCAAAATATGTATTTTGCCTATATGGGGCTCTATTGGTAATGCTTAATCTCTAAAATGTGAACTTGGTTCAACCCTCACTTGATTTTGAGCTCAGCTCCTTGATATTTTCTTTACCTAGGGCCATTTTAACTTTTTTGAATTTCATCAAAAAAAATTTGAGCTTGTGTTTGTTTATTTGTTGTCAATTTCCAACTTAGAACATTTACATTATGCCCAATTGTCCTTATGCTTATTATTCCCATAGATATTATAACTTATTGAATCTACTCACATTGTTAGATTTGGATGTAATAATGCACATGAGTCTTCAATCTTCTACTAGGAACCAATAACTTTTGACACTTGTCATCTTTGTATTCATCATCAAGATCCTCTAACCCTTTTTGACTTATCTCATTTTATCAATCTTCATGTATGATTAAATTCACTCCATTAATCTTTTGGGGACCCAATGACACTATCAAGCTACCTCACTCCATTGGATCAAGGTGTATAATTTAACATGAGCCATTAATCTTAGACCTATATTGAAACCTCAATGGATACTTTACATTGTTTAAATTTGATGTTCATGTAAACATCATTTGACATCAATATGGATGTATTTGACATCCTAAATACCATAAAATTTAATCTCTAGTAGATTTTTTCTCAAACTTTAATTTGACTCTAATGTGAACATCTTCCATTATTTGATCAACTTTGAAAATTTATATCTTGAAGTGTAGGAATCATGGAGTGGCCAAATTTTTTGGAGATGTTCTTGATCCACTTGATCTTTTGGTCACATGAACTTTCTAAATGGAGATAAAAATGTTAAAAACAAGATGGTTTATATGTATTTTCATGACATATACATGAACGTATCCCATTTGATCATTTGAATCTTAATGGATATTAATTGAGGCCTAAATTTGATACTTACATGACCATCTTTCTCTGCATGACCAATTTTAGAACTCTATAAGTTAAGTTGGGAATATCACATGGAATTGAAACTACAAGATATGTTCTTGGAATGTATAACTAAAAATGTGCTTGATTTGTTGGTCACATGAGGATTCTGAGTGGAGATAAAAATTTCAAAAGTTGACCAATCAATTCACTCCTTATGACATGATGGTGATGATCTGGTTAAAAATGGCTCAGTATGAAAAATTAGTAAATTCTATCTAAGGATCCAACTTTGAACATGTATAGCTTTTGTCATGCTTAAAGACATGGCCTAAAACTTAGTTTATTACAACTAGGTACTAAAATAAATAAACCCTATGACTGTATTCTATTAATACTTCCATATGTGTGAGATATGGCATTATCAAACTACATAATTGAATCTATTTAAGATTATTTGTAAATTGGCTAAGTATGGAAACTTAGCAAAATTTTTTTAAGAGGCCAACTTTGAGTCTTCATATCTTCTATTGATCTTAGTAGGATGACCTAAAACTTGGTGCATAAGTTCTTAGGGATAATATGAATACACCCATATGACCAATTCTTCTTGACCATCCACATGTGGCAATGATGGCATCAAAAAACCACAAACTCAAAATTTTTTCCACTAGACCCAAAATGTCTAGATGAATATAAAGAAGAACCAAATGAATGTTATGCATTCCCACACTTATTCCAAGCACTCTAGACGTCCCATAGGGTCCTTGTAACACTTTATACATGTCCTTTAGAAATAGAAAACTTACACTTTAAGTGAGTTTAAATAATTACAAAATCTTTGTTGGTAAAATGAGATCCTTTAACCACTCATTCCATACAAACTATTGGTCA
Source organism: Torreya grandis (assembly GCA_037957365.1). Taxonomy (NCBI): domain Eukaryota; kingdom Viridiplantae; phylum Streptophyta; class Pinopsida; order Cupressales; family Taxaceae; genus Torreya; species Torreya grandis. The sequence continues at coordinate 3,544,043 of JARHVA010001363.1, read as the reverse complement.
TCTAATCATCTATTAACAACATGACTATCTAGGCATAAGAATGGTATGTGGGCCAAAAATGGCCAATAGTTACATACCTTTGTGGTGTTAAACATGTAAAAATCTAGATCTGAGTTAGCCTTGTTGACCCTCTCATTGGTGACATTGTACTTAGTGATCATATGCTTTATCTTGGGCTCCTTCTCTATCTTGATATGATTGGGAAATCCTTTCTAAGGTAACCACATGTGTAAGTAGTTAGTAGACATGTAACCATTTAGAGATTTGGTCCAGTCTATACTTAGTAGCATCCCATATGCATTAGGTATGTCCTCTACTTAGATGTCAATGAATTATAGAATCCTTTTTTCCACAATTCCAGTAGGTTATTCTTCTTCCATTTCTGGATTTGGATCTTCTTCTCATCTTTGACTTAGACCATGATCTCCCTTGCTTGCTCTTCTCTTTTTGACTTCCCCTACTTTCAATACTTAAAGCATTACTTGATGATTCCCTTGTGCTTTTCCTACGTGTCTCTTCATTTAGGATTACACTAACAACATCATCAACTTTCAAGATATTTGTAGCAGATGCAGTATTACTAACTGCCATTACTAAACTATGCCAACTTTCAGACAAAGAGCATAATATTAAAAGAGCCTTGATTTCATCATCAAAAACTATTTTGACTGAATTTAATTGATTTACAATACCATGGAAATCATTAAGATGACTAGATACAGATCCACCTTCCTACATTTGCAAATTAAATAATTGCTTCATAAGATATACCTTATTTGAAGTTGAGGGCTTTTCATATAAATTTTCTAAAGTGTCCATCAACTCTACCATTGTCTTTGCTTGTGACAAGTTGGAAACCACAGAAGATGCTAGGCTCAACCTTATGGATCCCAGAGCCTTTCTATCAAGAACATTCCATTCTTCATCTTCCATATCTGTGGGCTTCCTTGAAACCCTACCCAATGGTAAGTACAAATCTTTCTGATACAGATAATCTTCTATCTGCATCCTCCATAATTGATAGTTCTTGCCATTGAACTTTTCCATTCTCAATTTACTTTCTTCTACCATTGTTATGCTCCCACTCAGACAAAAACCCCTATGAGTGACTTGTAATCAATACACACTAAATAGATTTGAACCACCTGTTAGTGAACCCAAGCTCTGATACAACTTGTCAGTTGGTATCACAAATTCCACAATTCTAGAATAACCTACTGGAATTGTGGAATTGTAGAAATAATTGATAGTTCTTTCCATTGAGCTTCTCCATTCTTAGTTTACTTTCTTATACCATTGCTATGCTCCCACTCAAATAGAAACCCCTGTGAGTGACCTATAAGCAATACACACTAAATAGATTTGAACCACCTGTTAGTGAACCCAAGCTCTGATACCACTTGTCAATTAGATTTGAGGTAGTCAAAGGTTGTTTTTGCTCCCTATTTCTTAGAGGATAGGTCTTCTTTAGATATTTATGAAAAGCATAGATATCTTCAGGAATATACTCAAACTCATTATCTTCTTGAAATGGGAACTCAAATGTCTCCACCATGATAGTTGAATCATAATATTTAGATGACCTTGAAGAAGTTGAGGTACTTACATCATTGTATTTATTGGGTACCACTTCAAAAGTATCTAAATCTTCTTGAAAATATTCAAAAGCATTTCAAAATTCTAGACAATCTAATTCACCATGCTTTGAAGTACAATTCACTCTACAATAATAAGGTAAAGAAACATCATTAAGATTTATATCAAAGATATTCTTATTATCATATTACTCATTTTATGTCTATTGTTGTTGTTATTTTTAAACTTATTTAAATGCCTATTGAATCTTTGGAAATAAAAGTTTTTGTTATAGCTTTCTCCAGTATTTCCAACATGTTTTTGGTGTTGAAGGAAATTAGCGGTTATTTTTTGAACCATATTTAAGATAGAGTCATTCTCATTCTTGGATGCCTTAGAACTATGAGCTTGAGTATTGCTATGGGTTGTAGGCATCAAATCTCTTTGGTCTTGTGGACTAGATCTACTTGTAATGTTATTCAATAATCCTAGGTTTTGGCCAAGATGTGCATCAATTAAAGTTAGTTGGCTTAGAACTGGAAGTTTATTTAAGGTAGGCATATTTTATTGGCATTGGGAATGACATTCAAAATAGGAAAATTTGAATTAATGTTGGGAATACTATATGCCATTTAGCCCTGGGGTTGCATTTAATCATTGATGAACACAAATTTAATATAAGTTAAGGATAATGTATTAATGATCTAGGCAAATATTTTAAGAAACATAATAGTCATGGGATCCAAGGCATCCTTATAAATCTCTAAGGATAAATCCTCATTAGGTCTGTAAGGGGCTATGGTCTTGATAAACATTTTATGGAATCTAACATTAAAGTATCTTATGGGCTCATTTGAATCTCTTTTAACTATGGTAAACTCCTAATACAAAATGAAAGGACTAATAATTTTGCCAAATTGATCAATAAATATTCTATTAAAATCTTTCTATCTAACTATGTATTTTTTATGAAGGTCAAGAAACCACTTATATCCAACATCTTTGAATGCAAATGGAAATAATCTACACGCTACATCTTCATGAACAACATTCAAAAGTCTTAAAGCTGATTTGAAAAATTTAATGTGTTCTTCAGTAGTTACAATGCCATTAGGACTAAAATTATGCAAATACTTTTTAGGATTATGAAGAAGGCCATGTACCACAAGTGGCACATTGATTGAAGAACCACCTAGCTAAGCCATACCTTGATAGGGATTGAACACAGAAGCACTTTGAATTGGTGAAGTTGGTTGATACTTTGAAAGTCTATGCTTACCTTTATCTCACCTATATCTCCTATGAACTTCTAATGAAATAAGGGGAACCCTTGTCTTTGAATGTGACATGGTCCTTATCCTTAGAAATTTTAGCTTGAATGCTTTGAACCCTATTTGAAATATGATGTGTAAATATTAAATTTGTATATAAAAATGATCAAACTTCCACATTAAGCAAATTTTATACAAATATGTATAAATAATGGAAAAATACATCAATCTTTAAATAAATTAGCTCAGAGATATGTCCAAATACACAAGCATGAGTGATCATTGCATGTTTTAAGCTTAGATGAACTCAAATTTGCAAATATCTAATTAATATTTGAACCAAATAAATTTTACTAACCTCAAACTTGTTTGATTCATATATTTTAAGTTATCTTTGTTATAATTACTCAAGGATATTCAAATAACATTTATCTTTGTCTAGATATGCACAAAAATGGGTTTAAAACCATTACAATTAATGACCTTTACATAAATATACTAAAAGAAACACAAATATGCAAATAATACATCAATATTTGAACATAATTCACCAAAATTATCCAATATGTTGTAAATTTACAAATATCTAAGTCCCTCCTTCTAGTGCTAGTGGAATACATATTCTTGTTGATCCTTAAAAGTGTATCATAGGTGGTTATTAGTGTTTAAGAAACACTACTCATTTTTGAATTTAGTTTCTCTAATGCTTGAGTTTTAGGTTGTGATAATCTTGTTATCTTTGATGAAATAAAGGCAAAATAAGTGGATTTTTTCACAAATTTATATTAGTTAGTGGTTGGGAACCACCATGGTATAGTAGTTGATCTTTGATCCTAAATATTATCTATGCTATTTAAAGTGAATTATGATCCAAACCTAAGTATAAATCCAAACTAATATGAATATTAAAAATGAAAGTGATCTAAAGTGAATTGATAAAAAGGGAGCAAAAGAAAGGGTAAGGCAGAGAAGAAATATGTTGTTGATCTTTAACCCAAACATTATGAAAAAGTTAAAATTTGATCTAAACATAAATTTAACCAACATATGAAATGAAGTAGCATAAGCTCAAACCCTATCACACATTAGGCAAACATATAAGGATAGTATGAAATAGTGAAAATAAGGACCAAGTTCAATTTAAAGATCCACCCCTGTAAATAAATAGCATTGGCACATGTGCAAGGAAGGTGAAGAAAATGAAGTAAACCTTATAAATTTTAACTAATCTAGAATTAACATAAATTATAAACTCTACACTTAAAGATGCACATCCAAATTTTTTAAGAACCATTAAAGTATGATACTCAAACTAGATAAATGAGAGAAAAACCATATTAACAATTCACACAAGACGATATGGACAAGCTTTGCAAAACTCCTTTGTATTAATTTTATCAAAAGTTAAAAAATAGTTTTTGGCTCAAAAAACTCTCTACCCCCTTTTAAAATTGGAAATACATCTTTATATATAAAATTCATGAGGTATTCCAATTAGTCATGTCAAATATTAAGGATAACTATCCTTTTACAATCTTTTGAGAAACTTTTAGACATTATAAAATTACCAACCTATAGGCAATGTGATTTACAAGTTGTACATGCCTTTACAAAAGAATATTCTCTTTTAAAAAAATTTAAAATCTTAAATACAAAAATAAAATTCCTAATCTGACTAAAGTTGAGACCCTTTTGCTGAAGTATTCTTTTACCTTCCCTATAGTATCATCATTCTATAATGTTACTCATTTATAAGCTGGATGCCAACAATAAGCCTCATGAAGAGTTCCTTTTCTTGGTCCTGTAGGTTATTGAGATCCTTCTCAGCTCTTTCTAAGGCTTTCTTGATGTTTATGACATCTTCTATTTTTTATTTATATGACAAAAGAAAGCCCATGATCTTCTTATTATCAACCCCTATCTTCCCTTGTCCTTGATTTCTTACTTCTTGCATGAATTGAGTAGTTTTATGCCTAAAATACTCATTAGTTATTAGACCCAAGGGACTGAGTGTTGTAGGATCTTTGATCAAGATATCCAATATGCCCAACATCTTATCTTCCTATTACTTGAGATCCTTAGCAATGTCCTTTATTTGATTAGACCAATTTCTTAGGGCATTGTTCTTATCAACCAATATAACCATAGACATATTAAATTTGTCTAGGCTAACTATTATAAACTTAGGGATTTGACTCTTGGTTAAGACTTTGATCAAATCCTTCACTTCGTATCTTGAATCTTACCATTAGCCAACTTGGCCTATAGCCATGGTACTTTGTTTAGTTACTACATCTTGACTAGTCTTCATTGACCTTAAAGAATTGAAAAAATCAACCATGGTGTCTTCATATTTTTGGAACCTATCCACTAGGATTGACACGATAGATTTTACTTTCAAATTCTTATTCTATTGCATGATGCCCTTGATCACTATTTGTAATTGATCTAATTATGTGTAGGCTAATTCAAGGAAATTTTCTTTGAATGCGAGGTCTTCATAAGGATTTTATCTTGTCACTAGAGTTCAAATAATAAAAGGTTCCACTTTATTTAAAGTGAACTCCTTTCCACTAAACATGGCTTTCTTCTCAGTTACCCTCTACAAACTAGTAGTTGTTGGGTCAAATTTGACACCAACTAAAGATTCTATCAACTTTGGAGTTGGGGTCTCCATCTATGCTCCATTGAAATCTCCTTGAGTATTCATCCTTTTCTATTATTCCTTTTGTAATGAAACCATCCATGGATTTAACTCTTCTTGCATAGGGATGTTGATTTCTTGCATCATCACCCAAGAATGGTGCATAGTAGGTATTTTTTATAATTTGGCATAGATGAACCATTATGGAATGGTTATACCATGAATCAAATTTTATTCATTAAAGAGATTGAATTCACTCAAAGGATAAGTGAAGGTAACCTTGGGATTCTTAGTTTTTACTGGGACCATTGCTAGCTTAGCCTTTCTTTTAGGGGTGTCTATAAGAACTAGTTACAACACTTCCTTCCCATTATCTTCCTTTGTTTCCTCAATTTATTCATCTTTAGACACATATGGTAATGATACCATTTTTAGGATATATTCAATGGTCTCATCAAGGTACAATGCTACCATGTAAACCTCCTCCAAAGGTAATCCTTGTTCTTTTGCTTGGGCTGAAGAAGATGCAATTTCATCAAGCCTTCCCTCCTATAGCCTTTGCTTGATTTATGCCTTAGGTATGGACTATATTTATAGATGGGGTGGTAGAGGTCTAAAATATGTACCACTTAGTATATGTTATTGCCTTTTCCCCAATTGCCATTTGTCATCATTCCCTTTTTTCTCCCTCAACATCCTAGATTCAGGTTTGATGTTGTGCCCTTTTAATCTAATGGTGACCTCAGAGAATGAAGAGGCTTTTATGTATATTGGGTCAAAAGGAATATGTTATTGATCATAGGGTACATTTATTCCCTTATTTTTCAAATTTTCCCTAACTCTTCCATGGTGATCCCACTATCTCAGTTCATCAATTTTCAAATTAAAGGATGCCATGTGTTTAGAAGTAACCTCAACATTGTCCCATTGTGCAAAAATAGTCATTATAATTGTTATGGGGAGGGTGTGAAGTAGTACCTTACTTTTAAAAAAAAAAACCATCTATCTCATTTCATATTTAGTAATCCACCTCTTACTCTACTATTTTGATGGGTACATGGGCAGGATGCCTGAGTGGGGTGTAGTGTGTTCCTTCAACCTTAATGATTTTATAATTTGGATATAGCCATATATCCCCCATGGCCCTAATTGACTTTTTGATCAAGGGGACTGACTCTTATCATTAGTATCCCTATGATGGCCTCAATAGGGGTTGGGTAAATAAAATCACATATGAATTGTTTATGTCCCAATAGATCACCATTCCCTAAGGTTAGGGATATTTACAAGGCATCCAAGAGGTATGACATCATGTCAAATTGGTTCTTAGTTTTCTTCTTGACTACAAAAATTTGTCTACATAAAAAAGTTTTGATTACTTTACCAAGAGGAGGGGTGAGTTATTTCTTAATCATAAAGGAGACTAAGGGCACCCAAATTTTGTTCACATATGTAGTGGTTGAATTTCACATAGCCTATTCATCATAGTCATGATCATATTGATCCCAAGTATGAATTGACTAATGGGGATGTTATTGAAGTCTATAAACACTTGGTTTATATAATATAACCATAAGGAAAGGATGATCTTGAAATCATTTTCCTTATCCTAATTGTTGATTATGGTTTGGTCTAATTGGGGTTTGGGTAGTTTGTAATAGTTTTCAAATGTTATAGCATAGATATAAGATACATTTTTGTGAGTGTGCTCATTTATTAACATTTTATTATCAATTTTACCATCCTTAAAAATAGGAGAGAGAATGTCTATATAATTTAGTACCTCAATTTTAGCTACTACATAATGTAGACCTATCATATGGATGGTGACTATGTGATAGTAGAGCCTTCTTACATACATGCTCTTCCCTTCCTCTCTTGTGATGGGATATTAATTCTTGATGTTTCAAAACAATATTGACCAATTATTTTCCCTTATATTTAGAGCTGTGGCATTGAATTATGTGTCTTTGAGAATGCTTATTTCTACATCTAAAGTCAAATAGAGCTCCACATCTTCCCTTGAAACACTTTTTTGGGCTACTATGGACATGAATTTGTTAAATTACTTACTAATGGTATGCATTTCAATTTTGGATTGAATTATCCTTATAAAAATGATGATATAATCTCCTTTAGATTTATTACAATGAGCACAAGGTTGAATTAGGGTTTTTATACATGCTAGGGCTTTCCTGAAGGTTTTTATAGTTCTTTAATGGTAGTATCTATTTAAAATTATGCAATTTCTATGACTTATATTATTCTTATATATTTTTATTTATACCTTTGATTTTATTAGATATACAAAATATTTAACTTGGCATATTATGCTTATGTGTCTCTGATGTGGCATCACCATGGCATCTTGATCAAAAATATTTTAAATATGACCATTTATTACTTTTAGACATGTGCCAATATTTTATTGCTTTTGGGCCCTTTTAAAATTCTAACTTATCTCACACTATTGGATCAATGTAATTCATTTATCTTGATTTGAGATATCTAATGATATTGGCTCTTAGCTATACTCCCCATGGTTATGACACTTATCACTTCCACATTAATTCTAATCTTCATTGAAATGTCAACATTGATCTCATACCATAAGATCATCTCTGCCTAGATGAATATACTCCATTGATCTTGATCTACTCAATTATGTCCCTTGCTCCATGGACCATTTATCAGAATATATACACTCATTCTTGTACCATTTATCTTTGAAAGATGATCAATATTTAATTTGTGGCTTATGATTATTTCATGTGTCATATCCACATTTATTATCAAGGATTTTGAATTTTTAACCTTCATCATGCATTGTTAGATCTTATTTGGCTAGATTAACATGCTCCATAAAATCTCAATCTGAGGCATAAAACACCATTGACTATTCAATGTTCCTTATTGAGATTATGACACTTGGCACCTTCTCACTTATCTTGGGGTCTTTAAATTGTCAACATTGATCTTGCACCATTAGATCATCTTGAGTAGATCAATTGCACTCTATCAGATCATCTTTTATTATGTACCATTAGATCTTTGGTAGGGTTCCCATGATGGTGACACTTATCACCCTCTCACTTATTTTTGGGATCTATTTAAGTCTTGACTTAACACATCGTTATATGAATATTGCCTAAGCAAATGTGTATCATTGATCCTGTAGTCAATAAAATAAAACTAAGCTAGGCTTGGGGAATATAAGGAACTTAGGTTAAACCTTTTAGACTAAGGTTTTATTCATGTTTATAAACACAATAAAACCTTAGGATCAAATTTTTTTTCTAATTTCTAAAACATAATAAAGGGGACCTTGTGAATGATAAAATACATGCCATAAATTTTTAGCCTAGGGGTTTCATTGTATTAATAAATATAATTAAAACTCTTAGGATAACGTCTTTTAATCTAAGTTAGGACATAACAAAGGGGACCATGTGATTATCAAGACCATACTAATAATAAAATAGACCAAGGGGTCATGGGATATAAAGGGATCAATTATAATATTTTTAGACTAAGGTTTGGTCATGTTGAAAAACATGACTAAACCTTAGGATAACAAATAAGCCAAGTCCATGGCATAAATAACTATTCCTATGTAAATTATTCCCACACAAATTTGAACTTAATTCAAAAGGGACATAGGTTAAAACTTTAGACTAGGCTTTTAACATGACTTAAAATAGATTCAATTAATCTTTGATAGATCAAGGGCTAGTAAAAGATCAATTTAACATTGAATCACAAAACCCTAAACATGTTCATTCCCATATGATATTCCATTAAACCTATAATATAGAAACACAAGCAATAATCACTATCAACATTATAATGGGGTAAAACCATGATCACTTTAAACATGTCAATTAATCTGAATGAGAAACTGGTGTGGATGATCGTTAAATAAAAAGCATGTGAAAACATGATAGTGTTACTTTGATTAAGTGATTTTTCAACTTTAAGGTACCAATTTGCACAATTTAAAACAAAGGTCCTTATTTTTTAGAAATGGGGGTATGTTGACCTCAACACCTATTTAGATGATTGTGTAAGGTATATATGGTCCATGGTTTGTGTGTAAAATTATTCTAATGATGATCTCCTTCTCCTCTAGTAGTTAACTAATATAGACTTTTAGTCATTATTATATTTTTTATATTGGCAAGTTTATGGTTACTTGTTTGTTCTATGGAACAATGTATAGATTTATATTCATACTCCGACTCAAAACCTTTTTAATGTTAACCTATTAAATTTTAATACTCATTAGTTGGCTGCTCTTATTATATAATTTATTATGTAAACTTTCAGTAGTTGGCTGAGATAATATTCAATAGATGTACAATTTGTGATGAATTGGTTATGTAATACTACTTGATGTTTTTAATTTGATCATTATTTAAATGAATTATAACCATGTAATAATATCATATGAATTTAGTTAAAGATAAAACATCTTAATCTTATTTGAGAATAATTTGGTTTATATTAATAAAGTAAAATTTAAAAAAAAAAACTATTTTGGGTTAAACTCAATGGGATTCTAACAAATTAGATCCTCTAAACCTAGCTACAAGAGAAATTAACACAACATCAATGGAGAGGGGTCCAAATCCTCTAGGAAATAAATATAATGTAATAATCCCCACTATATTTCTAATAATAATGAAATTAACTTGATCTAGTGATATCAAATATTGTAACACAAATGAGGAAGATGGTTAAAATAAAAAGTAAAAGGGATAATAAACCATGGTAGTCAAGTGAATGCCTAGGTTACCTAGGGTAGAAAATGGTAATTTTAAATAACCCTATATCCACACTAAGTTTAAGTGTTGAGGAGATTAAAATAAGGAGTTATACATACATTAAATCTATTAATTATGTAATATATATCTATCAAATGAAAGAAGCTAGGATTATAAAATAATTGCCTTTGATGAAACATGTCAAGCCTCAATCTCTCCCTTGGACAATGGTTTTTTACAAGAGTTTATTGTGGTTGTAAGGATAATAATGATTGAAATTATCTCTAGGCTAAAATACTTATTATATTTATATCCAAGATTTCACAAGACAAGTTATTTTTATCCAAGACAAGATCTAAGCAATGGCTTCTCCCAAATGTAAACTAAAGCATAATTATGAGATATAATAGTGTTGAAAATGAATGTTCCTCTATTTTATATTGAAATAATATTTATATCTATAATATTAGATGATCACAAATCCTTATATAATTTTAGTTAATAATATCAACCCGCTTCGATGTAGTTTAAAAATTTGTTGTTTACCCTCGAACTGGGTTAACTCAGGTTGATTTAGTTGCAAAGCATGCACTATGACTTTTAGATTACATCAACTTAGGATATCCTGGTTTGAATTTTTATGGGAAGTAGAAAATACTCAAAAAATGATAGGTCTTGGTTTAGTTAGGGGCTATTTAGAGGAATATTACTAATGGGATCCAATAAGTAGGATTTTTTAGTGGATATAGGCATGATAGATTTAAATATTTTTACAAGAGGTTATTGTGGTTGTTAGGATAATAATGATTGAAATTATCTCTAGGCTAAAATACTTATTCTATTTATATCCAAGATTCCACAAGACAAGTTATTTTTATCCAAGACAAGATCTAAGCAATGGCTTCTCCCAAATGTAAACTAAAGCATAATTATGAGATATAATAGTGTTGAAAATGAATGTTCCTCTATTTTATATTGAAATAATATTTGTATCTATAATATTAGATGATCACAAATCCTTATATAATTTTATTTAATAATATCAACCCGCTTTGATGTAGTTTAAAAATTTGTTGTTTACCCTCGAACTGGGTCAGCTCAAGTTGATTTAGTTGCAAAGAATGCACTATGACTTTTAGATTACATCAACTTAGGATATCCTGGTTTGAATTTTTATGGGAAGTAGAAAATACTACATTATCCTATGTTGATATAGTCAAAAATGATAGGTCTTGGTTTAGTTAGGAGCTATTTAGAGAAATATTACTAATGGGATCCAATAAGTAAGATTTTGTGGTGGATATAGGCATGATAGATTTAAATAACATTCTTTTAAAGCACAAATGGTCCACCCACCCATTTCTCAATGCACACTTTCATGCATTCACTCATAGATATTGAAACTTGATAGGTCGTGGTAAAAGAGAAAGCATTATTAAATGATAAAATTTAAAAATATTTTGTATATACAAAAGGGACATTAAATATGCCATATAAAACAAGGTTAAGGGCCACACACAAGTGACATAAATATGTCACAAACAAATGGAAATCAAAGATTTCACATCAAATAAGGCCAATTTCTATACAAAAGTGACATAAAGATGTAATAATCAATGATAAATGGCCATACACAATAGACAAGAATAAACTAACCTATCATGTAAAAGAATAGTAACATCAATGGTGCATATAAAAATAACCTATCTACACCATCAATATGTATCAATATCACATTATAATATAATATCAGATCCATGTAACATTGTGTACGTGTAGATACTAAATTATAGTAATAAATAATTAAAAATAAAAATCTTGATACACATTTACCATGTGTGACTTAAGTACATAAACAAAGTCCTAATATGCTAGTCTCTCATATTTACATGCTATTTTATTATTTTAAACATTTTGTTATACTATGACACACCTACATGAAGCTCATTTTTTATTTCAAGCCTATAAATATTCTATATAGACATCTCAAGACCCTTAATTTGGTCTACCTATACACAAGTTGGTTCCAAAAGTTTTGGTCTTAAATCATAGGTTGATATTGACCTAATTCAGTTGGAACTAACCTGATCCCTCCAATGGTTACTTTTCAAGATAAAATATTTCCTTATAGTTGGCCTATTTTCTTATAATATTGGTAGTGTGATAAATTAACTAATTGGACTCATATATAAACAAAATAAGGTTTCATTTAAAACTAATTTTTCAATTATCTGGGACACATATATACACTATTGTATATTGATAAAATATACCCTATTCATCCCCAATTGAAAATGTATTTCTAGGAGTAGTCACGATGTACACCAAATCATAGTTAAAGCAATCATTTTCAAGTATAAAATCCAAATCATTAGTTGCATACATATAGATAAGGAGCATAATTACATAACCGCACTAGGTGTGAGAACTATGTGTATCTTGATTTCCCTCCTAAGAGTATCAAATATGTAGGTAGTAATCAATAATTAAATAAGGGTGATTGGGTTTAGCTCTATTAATTCTATTTTTTTTTTTACATACATAAACATATAAAAAACTCCTAAATCAAATAAATTTTGTACTTTCTTAAGATCTAGATTCAAATGGGATTACTGATTCATATAAAGAGATTACCATATTTAGGAGGAGGTTTTCCATATATAAGGAGTCCATGTTTTTCCTCCATAATTCAATTTATCCACATATCTCTCAACCTCCTTAAGATTCTATCTCAAGAGATATCTAAGAGAGTTTTATTCACACATATGATATATTTTATATTATCCTATACAAATAATGTGAGCACTAACTATAGTAGTTAACTAATATGGACTTTTAGTCATTATTACATTTTGTATATTGGCAAGTTTATGGTTACTTATTTGTTCTATGAAACAATGTATAGATTTATATTCATACTCTGACGTAAAACCTTTTTAATGTTAAACTATTATTAAATTTTAATACTAATTAGTTGGTTGCTCTTATTATATAATTTATTATGTAAACTTTCAGTAGTTGGCTTAGATAATATTCAATAGATGTACAATTTGTGATGAATTGGTTATGTAATACTACTTGATGTTTTTAATTTGATCATTATTTAAATGAATCATAACCATGTAATAATATCATATGAATTTAGTTAAACATAAACCATCTTAATCTTATTTGAGAATAATTTTGTTTAGATTAATAAAGTAAAATTAAAAAAAAAAAATCTATTCTGGGTCAAACCCAGTGGGGTTCCAACAAATTGGATCCTCTAAACCTAGCTACAAGAGAACTTAACCCAACATCAATGGAGAGGGGTCCAAATCCTCTAGGAAATAAATATAATGTAATAACCCCAACTTTATTTCTAATAATAATGAAATTAACTTGATCTAGTGATATCAAATATTGTAACACAAATAAGGAAGATGGTTAAAATAAAAAGTAAAAGGGATAATAAACCATGGTAGTCAAGTGAATGCCTAGGTTACCTAGGGTGGAAAATGGTAATTTTGAATAACCTTATATCCACACTAAGTTTAAGTGTTGAGAAGATTAAAATAAGGAGTTATACATACATTAAATCTATTAATTATGTAATATATATCTATCAAATGAAAGAAACTAGGATTGGAAAATAATTGCCTTTGATGAAACATGTCAAGCCTCAATCTCTCCCTTGGAAAATAGTTTTTTACAAGAGGTTATTGTGGTTTTAAGGATAATAATGATTTAAATTATCTCTAAGCTAAAATGCTTATTCTATTTGTATCCAAGATTCCACAAGACAAGTTATTTTTATCCAAGACAAGATCTAAGCAATGGCTTCTCCCAAATGTAAACTAAAACATAATTATGAGATATAATAGTGTCAAAAATGAATGTTCCTCTATTTTATATTGAAATAATATTTTTATCTATAATATTAGATGATCATAAATCCTTATATAATTTTAGTTAATAATATCAACCTGCTTCGATGTAGTTTAAAAATTTGTTGTTTACCCTCGAACTAGGTCAGCTCAAGTTGATTTAGTTGCAAAGTGTGCACTATGACTTTCAGATTACATCAACTTAGGATATCCTAGTTTGAATTTTTGTGGGAAGTAGAAAATACTACATTATCCTATGTTGATATAGTCAAAAATGATAGGTCTTGGCTTAGTTAGGGGCTATTCAGAGGAATATTAGTAATGGGATCCAATAAGTAGGATTTTTTAGTGGATATAGGCATGATAGATTTAAATAACATTATTTTAAAGCACAAATGGTCCACCCACCCATTTCTCAATGCATATTTTCATGCATTCACTCATATATATTGAAACTTGATAGGTTGTGGCAAAAGACAAAGCATTATTAAATCATAAAATTTAAAAATAGTTTATATATACAAAAGGGACATTAAATATGCCATATCAAACAAGGTTAAGGTCCACACACAAGGGACATAAATATGTCAAAAACAAATGGAAATCAAAGATATCACATCAAATAAGGCCAATTTCTATACAAAAGTGACATAAAGATGTAATAATCAAGGATAAATGGTCATACACAATAGACAAGCATAAACTAACCTATCATGCAAAATAATAGTAACATCAATGGTGCATATAAAAATAACTTGTCTACACCATCCATATGTATCAATATCATATTATAATATAATATAATATCCATGTAACATTGTTTAAGTGTAGATACTAAAATATAGTAATAAATAATTGAAAATGACAATCTTGATACACATTTACCATGTGTGACTTAAGTGCATAAACAAAGTCCTAATATGCCAGTCTCTCATATTTACATGCTATTTTATTATTTTAAACATTTTTTATACTATTACACACCTACATTAAGCTCATTTTTTATTTCAAGCCTATAAATATTCTATATAGATATCTCAAGACCCTCAATTTGGTCTACCTATACAAAAGTTGGTTCCACCTATTTTGGTCTTAAATCATAGGTTGATATTGACCTAATTCGGTTGGAACTAACCTGATCCCTCAAATGGTTACTTTTCAAAATAAAATATTTCCTTATAGTTGGCCTATTTTCCTATAATATTGGTAGTGTGATAAATTAACTAATTGGACTCATATATAAACAAAATAAGGTCTCATTTAAAACTAATTTTTCAATTATCTAGGACACATATATACACTATTGTATATTGATAAAATATACCCTATTCTTCCCAAATTGAAAATGTATTTATAGGAGTAGTCACAATCCAAGTCTAAAGTACACCAAATCAGAGTTAAAACAATAATTTTCAAGTATAAAATCCAAATCATTAGTTGCATACATATAGAGGAGCATAATTACATAACCACACTCTGTGTGAGCACTATGTGTAGCTTGATTTCCCTCCTAAGAGTATCAGATATGTAGGTAGTAATCAATAATTAAATAGGGGTGATTGGGTTTATCTCTATTAATTCTAATATTTATTTTACATACATAAACATATAAAAAACTCATAAATCAAATAATATTTGTACTTTCTTAGGATCTAGATTCAAATAGGATTATTGATTCATATAAAGATATTACCATATATAGGAGGAGGTTTTCCTATATATAAGGAGTCAATGTTTTTCCACCATAATTAAATTTCTCCACATATCTCTCAACCTCCTTAAGATTCTATCTCAAGAGATATCTGAGAGAGTTTTATTCACACATAATATATTTTATACTATCCTATACAAATAATGTGAGCACTAACTATAATTTCCTAATATTGCACCCCCCCCCCCCCCCCCCCCCCCCCCGCTTAATAGGAACATGGGGAAAAAATTAGTATGTAATATAACTATTAAGAAACTCAAATGATGGATTGTCACTCATCTAACCACCAACCTATAAACAAAGGATGGTTTTACACTTTGTTTACCACCAACCTACAAACAAAGGATGGTTTTACATATGGTTAACCAACAATGAACAACACATAATGTTATGACACACTTTTATTCCTCATCACTATTTTTACCTCAAGTTTAAATATAAATATGCTCACTTATTATAATACATGAACAATTATGTATCATTTATTCTTTATTTTTAGAAAGTAAAAAACACAACTAAAAAATATGAACAAATGTGGCACTAAAACACTGTGTGGGCTCATCACTAGTGGCAGATAAGAGGACATTATTTGTCCTCCATCTTATTGTGTACTTCATCTTCCTATTGAATGATATTCACTTAGTATAGAAAGTCCTTATAATTATAACTGATATTGTTATTTTCTGGTTCTTGATTTATTGGTTCTTCCTCACTAGATGGTTTTTTTTCAATGACTAAATTTTCTTCATTTGTTTTAAACTTTACCTTGAGTATATCATTAGCTCAAATATTACAAAACTAGGATGTGTGCCCTTTTTAATTACAATAAAAACATTCAAGTTATTTATTTTTGTTAATTTTTTAATTATTCTTTGTGTACATTACAATTTCTACTTTCACCTCTTCTGAAATCCTTTTATCTTCTACTAGGAGAGCTGAAATCATGTCTTCTAGGGATTGTGATGTCATTTAACCAAGATTGAATAAAACATTTTTATATTTGGTAGACAATATATTTAACAAAATGGCCTTATCATATTCATCATAAACCATATATTTGATTTTTTCTAACTTCCACATGAGAGATCTAAGTTCATTTATATGGCTAGACATTGTGCTTCCTTCACTCATCATTAATTTTAATTTTCATAATTCTAAGGAAAATTTAGAATTAAATGCTTTAACACCAAAAAAATTATTTAGATTATCCCAAATTTTAGTGGATAACTTTTTCATATCTACATTTAGTAGTTCAAAATTCAAAAGTGCAAGGCCAATGATAGAATTGGCCTTATCATCTTTGTTATTCCATTCTACTAATTTATTTGCATCTATGGGCTATGTTTTTTTACACTAACTATTACCCATAAATTTTTGTTCATTCATTGCATTTGAGTTTTAACTTTTCATGTATGAAAGTTAAAACTAGTAAATTTTTAGAGTGGAAACTCCATCTTAAGAACCAAGACAATAAAAATAGATGTTGGTTACCCCAAAAATGAATTCGTTTAAAAAAACTCAACTCTATAAAAATGGATTTTATACTTTGGACTTACACATGAAGACTATTGATATATATGACACTTTTTATTTTTTATGTCATGAACCATAAAAAATTAATTATAATATTCATCTCGATAAAACTCAATAAATAATAAACAAATTTTAATTTTTAAACTCATTTTTTATTTTGAATCTTATTAGTAACACTTGACTCAAATATAGTTAATAAAATAACAATAAAAACTATAATTATAAGACTTGGATAATCTAAATACATTAAAACATTTAATTAATGGATATAACAAATTAAAACAACCAAATAAAGTGAGAAACTTACTTACTTGGATATGATCATGTACTATGATAATGCATTTCGTAGCTCTAGGTGAAAGCAACATACATAGTTATGATTGAGTACTATGGCTACAAATAGAATGATAAAAAATGCATACATATGTTGATCTACTATCTGGGTCATAATTAATGCATTTGATGTATCATAAATGACTAAAGTAATAAGAATGCCAAAATATTACTATGAATATGGAAGGTGAATGACATAACATCGATCAAATCATAGATTTGTCTACCAAAATATCAAATAAACAAAATTTTGCTTAGCATGAAAATTAGAGAATGATAAGGTAGAGAACAATATTTTCTTAGAGTTTGGAATATATTTGAATCTAACTGACCATAATAATGTAAAATGATCATGTTTGGAATTATTTACTAATAGAATGTGTTTAAATAAATGGAACAACATGGGTCCATGAAGACTACAAAGAGCTATGGTGCATGATACAAGCCCTTCATACAATATAGAGCACCAAAATCAACCTTGACTTTATTAAAAGACCTTAAAAACCACAAGCTATTAGAAGAAGACTTAAATATTTTTAGAACAAATCTTAAAATTTTATAACTTGCCCACACATGGGCATAGAATTTTCTCCATAGATCCTCATACATATATCATCACTACTCTGATATCATTTATTAATTCTAGTTTTATTTTCTAGACATAAACATATTATAAACTCACAAATCAAATCATTTATGCACTTTCTCAAGATCTAGATTCAAATAAGATTATTTATTCATATAAATATATTAAAATATATAGGAGTTTCTCCTCAATAAAAGGAGTCAATGTTTATCCTCCATAATTTAAGTTCCCCACATATCTCTCAACCTCCCTTAAGATTCTCTCTCAAGAGATATCTATGAGAGTTTTATTCACACATACAATATGTTTTATACTAGCCTACACAAATAATGTGAGCACTAACTATAATTTCCTAATTAAATCAAACCATTACACTTTACCATTTTTTGTAGATTTCTATATCTCATAAGCACACCTAAGGTTTTAAGGCAAAGGAGACTAATTTCTAGGGTTACGTGAATCATTAAGGTTTGAGATCACTTATATAGAGAATATAGATATAAGTAAAGTTGATTATAATGTCACAGTCCCTAATTTACACACATGTTAATGCTAACTATCATAGATCAGTATTGACAAACAATATTGACCCAAATCAATTTAACTGACCCTATGTATATTAATATATAGTTCCTGAATTGAACAAATCATACGCTCACTTTTAGATGATATCCACTTTTAGAATATAATCACAGTCAAAGAGTCACCCAAAAATTCTAAGTACTCATCTCTTGTTTGTACTTACTATATTAAACATATGCCACTTCTCAAATCATTCCATTTAGTTTTAGTATTTTACATTCACATGTTCACTCAAATCTCATATCATAATATCTAAATTATTTTACATGTTTCTATCTTATTAGGGTTAGTTTTTATTATATTAATCCAAATTAGGGTAAAACATATTTATGAACCTACACACATCAAATAGTACCAAACCCTAGGTTTCCCTTAGGGTTTCATCCTTCCAAACTTTCATAGTTAATGTCCTAGGGTTTCAAATTTCATTTTT
This sequence comes from Torreya grandis, assembly GCA_037957365.1. Taxonomy (NCBI): domain Eukaryota; kingdom Viridiplantae; phylum Streptophyta; class Pinopsida; order Cupressales; family Taxaceae; genus Torreya; species Torreya grandis. The sequence continues at coordinate 3,524,746 of JARHVA010001363.1, read as the reverse complement.
TTATTTCTATACATAAAAAATATTTTTCATATTTTTGGTCTTAGGGTTTCAGATTTGATAACTTATCTTCCATAAAAAAATATTTTCACCTTTGGCCCTAAATCTTCATTATGGTTTTCATCCTTTTAGGATTTTATATTTAAATCACAGGGTTTTATTTTTAGACTCGATTTTTTTATTGTTCCCTAATAATAAACATTAATCATGGTCATAATAGATGAAAATTATTGGTTAACATGAGTAATGAAATTATTTTTTTCATATTTTTCTACATGGATAGTATATCTTATTTTGATTTATTATGTAAGGAATTGGGTCAAAAAGATGAAATTTAAATACACTAATAAGGCTAAATTTATAATGAACAATCCTAAGCCTTCCTCTAATCCTACCATTACAACATCCAATTTGAAATGCCCATTTTTAACACTATATATCAAATGGAATGTCTAAATTCATTTGTTCCTCCTATTATAGACTATATATCATCCACCCTATTGATGAACTTATCGTGAATGTTGAGACTAGTAATACTCATGACAAAAATATTAAGGATCAACTCGATGCCATGGATGATCAAAAATTCACTAAATATATTAAAATGAATCCACATCATATTTATGTAATGTTATATATAACAAGATATGATTAAAAAAATTGCCCAAACTACAATATCAGGTGTTCAAACTTCTACTATTAGTATTATCCCTATACCTACAACTAGAGTGACCCATGTGACATCTACCTAAGGTTTTGGGTCAACATGAACCCTATAGTATATTTCCATATCTATTACTACATAGGAAAAATTTACCCCTTCCATCATGACTATGCATGTTCCATCACCAGCCTTGTTGACTACACATTACCTTGAGTATACGGTTTCATATGTGCACACTAAGATGTTTTAGTAAGATAAACGTGCATCTAGAGTTAGTCATTCCATGGATTTGTGTGACTTGGTCCATATCCCCTTATCCCTTGGGATATTATATTAAATTTTACCTACATTTTTTGTATCTCTAAAGCTTCCATTATACAAAGGTGAAGGTGATCTTGAGTAATGCCTTAGATCATTCCATGTAACATGATTGCACTATGAATATAATGACAAACTATTGAAAAAGTCATTTCCAATAATTCTCAATGAATATTCTTTGTGATGGTTTTATGATATGCCCCTCCAATTCGTAAGAATATTTAGCTCCTTGGCATACCAATTTTATCACAACCCAAAAAATCAACACACAAAGTTTCAAGAATTTAAGGTTATGTACATGTTTTCCAATAACCATTAATGTACATGTTTATCAAATTCCAACAATTTAATGAAACTCATACACATGTTTTCTCTCATCTTCTCTTGGTATCTATAGGCAAAGTTTACCAAGCCTAAAAGGTTAAGTGGTTCAAAAAAACTTCCAACATTAAACTCAATGGTTAAATGCCTTGTATCATGTATAATCACTTCATCCTTATGAGTATTTTACCTCTATAATCATAATTAATATAGCATAGAGTAATCATTAAATATAAAATAAAATTACCTATAGAATTTAATCATAATGAATATATTTATATTAGGGTTTAGATGCATTTGACATCACTTATTCAAACAAGATAGAATATCCCTAAATCAATTATTCTCAATCCATATAGGGTTGGTGGGAGATATTAGGTCATTTGAGTTCTTATCAATTCCATTTACTATTTATTTACTCATTAGTGTATTTATAATGGTGATTTTTCATGATCAAGAAAGAAACATTACTTTTATTATCCTAAACTATGCAAATCAAACTTAATGCAATAACCACTAGTGTAAAAAATAAGTTCCTCAGTTAAACCTAAGTACTATTAATGATGAAAAATAAATATGAAGTCTCTTTTGGGTAGAGTGAAATTTCAATCTCAGCCTACTATCTAATTTTTATTATAGATTGTATGTATTCATTGTCACTCATTCACAATTTCATGAGAATAAACCAATAGAAATAGGGTTTCATTCTACCTATTTTCAAATATCCTAACAAGATTAAACCAAGAGATATTATGGTTTTATTGATTATCTCATAAAATGTCTCATTATATCAAAGTAATTACCTAAATCTTCTCCTAAAAGTATTCTTTTAAGTGGATTTAGAGGTGCATATTAGAACTCATTACTAATTTAAAGTAGAAATATGAGTATTTTATCTTAATTATTTTATGTAAATTATTTTTACCTATTAAAACCACTTTGTACTAACATTTTCATGGGAAAGACACCAGTTTTGTATTAAGAGTTCATAAGAACATATTATAGTCAAAGATAATATTTATTAGCAACATAAGACTCTTGAAGACCAACTCCAAAGATCACCAATCAAGCTCTGAAGAAGCCCAGTCTGGGTCTAAAGATACTCAAACCAATTCTAAAAAATAAAATAGGCTTGATAAATAAAACCTAAAGATTGTGAATTGATACAAGACATACATAATTGATAAGAAGTAATCTAGTATATTTTTGGGAACCATTCTAACAATCATATATAAAGTTTATAAAAATAGTATTATCTATTTTTAGCCATGGTATTTATAAAATTTTATCATAAGAAATTATAATTATTATGTTTTGATCTGATAATTTTTCTAAGATCACATGGTTATAACTAATATATAAGGTGAAAACAACAATAGATCAAAAATCATGCAAGGAACTAAATCTAATGTTTTCCATCAGTTTTCCTTCAAACATGGAAATGATATTATTATGTTATGATTTGGAATAATACATGATCTTATTTATGATATGATATTGATAATTTGTTTCTATATCTTAAAAAATTTATTGTAAGATTGGTAATATATAAACATGTCCTTTTGATGATAGAGGTAGTATATAGATAAATTATTTAGGATTGAAGAGTTTGACTATCACCATTTTTTGGAATTGTAAGAATTATATAGAAGTAAAGATAAATTGATTCCATGAAATTTCCACAAATATAAGAATATTATAATCCTATTTTGAGGAATAAAAAGGGCCCACTCAACCAAAGAAGTGATCTATTTTTTTATTTATATGTTTATTTCATATTATTGTGTCTTAATGTTGTCATCTAATATTTTATGAAAAGTATTGTGCTTTGTTTTACCTATAGGATTGTGTGTTAATGTGCATATTTCAAGAAGCTTACCTTCAACATTTACCTTTAAAAACATTTCATTTTACAATAAATAGATTAGTTGTGTGTTTTCATTTTACACAATTTACATTTCTGTAAAGTAGACTAAAAGTGTGTTTACTTTCATGTAATTCTAATTCTATAAAGAGTGTTTCCATTTGAAGTAATTTCAATTTAGTAAGTGTTTTTTCTTCCACAAGTTATATCTTATATTTAAATTAAATCCAGTAGATTATAAATTAGAATTAGATGATCAACAAAACAACCCAAAAAGAGATTTTTTAGCTATCATTTGACATACTAAATTTACTATTTATTATCATTAGACACCTCCCAGATTAAAATGACACATTTATCTAAATAAAGAGGACACAATGACCCTCATAATTTTTAGCATAGTGGTTAGGGATTTTCTAGGTCTTAGTAGGGAATAAAATCTTAAACTGATATTTGGTTAAGAAACACTTCCCATAAATCAGATAATATTATGAATAGACAAAAATATTCAAAGGGAATATATATTCCTAATAACCATAACAAAACACAAGTACTAGTAGGTCAAAAAAAGAAAGTGTATTATAATAAATTATAGGAAAATAACTAATACTATCAAGGATAAACCACTATTAGCCTCACTTGAACTTTGGAAACATTAACTAGAGGTAGGTGCATCCTTCTAAAAGAAACAATCTAGGTTAAAAATATTGCAAACCAAAGTGTCGAATCTCAATCAAGTAGCCTTCTGGCCACTTTTGATGATTCACCAACTCCAAATATAACCCTTTATAAAATGTATTAATAATAAATGGGAGACAATAGTGGAAACATATTAAATCCAAAAATTAGGGTTGAAGTAGATAGAGATCAACTAGTTGGGATAAACTTTACCTATCTAATTATCCTAGATCCATATGAAAATGCTACAATGAAAAACATATAACCATATATATTGACTAATTTTAGGGGAATGTCAATAGAATAACCTAACCAATTCTTATATTAATTCAAGGTGTTATGTTAGACCTATGATTATTAATATGAAAATCAAAAGTTGAAATTATTTCTTTCAACATTCAAATATTCAACTATGAGGTGGTTTATTGGATTATAAATATAATCCATTCACACATGGGATGTAATGGAAAATTTATTCTTGGATACATATTAGGATCATTGAAGGGTACAAGATAGGAAATAATAATTCTTTCATATAAAACAAAAATAAGATGAAAACATGGAAGACTATAATAATTATTTCCTTTTTATCCTTAGAAAGTTTGGATATGAGTTAGATGAGGAACTACAAAAATAGTTTTATTGAAAGGATTGGATGATTATTCTCATGAATCCTTAAACATGATGGGAATATGAGATATAAAAAAACTTGGATTCAATGACATTTCTAAATAATGCATGAATTACTCAAGAACAAGGGCTACTATTAGGAAGTTGAAAAAGAGAGAAATGAACTAATGATGTAGGATAAATCATATAGGAGTTTTCAAATCTTAAAATATACATTTTGGTTTAATTTAATACCACATTAGATGGAGTGAAATAAAAATTTATTTCTACCACTTAACCTTTAGCAACAGTCATCCAAAATATAGGTTGAAACATACTCTTTGAGACTACCCTCTTAATAGGATATATATCTTTGGTATTTATGATGTAAATACCCATGACACAAAGAATTCCATCCTCCTTCATGTTCTTAATAATCAATTAAAATAGATTAACTAACCAATAAAAGAGTTTAATTATATATAAATACAAGGGAATAATTTTTCTTACAATCAAAACCTAAATCATTTTATTCTTAGAACTCCTTCCAATCCATGGATGATGTTATGGTCTACAACAACACCTCTATAAACATAGGGACAACCAACTGGGTCTACTAAGAATATATATCACCATAACCATGGGTAGTAAATAAAAACCATTACTAATTAACTACATAAACAAATTAGTAATGGGTACCCCATCAAACATTTAATTAGCAAAAGAGGTGTCTACCCCAACAAGTGTTGAGTTTGATCCTATTAGCAAATCCCACCAAATTGAACAAGTAAATAAACATAAAATAATTGAAAAACCATTATGAAATATTAATAATATATAATCAAACCTTTTTTATGTAATATAATAAGAAGGAACTATGGAATTAAATTCCATGGATTGTAGTAATGTTTAGTTACACTCAAGGAAAATGTTGACTAGTCCTTTTCCACTCAGGTTCATAGAAATATCTAATAAAAATAAAAATTAAATCCTTCCTAATGATAAATTCAAGGAAAAATAGGACATTTATAATAGATAAAAACCTCATGAAACTACTATTAATATTACTTAATCACTAATTCCATTTCTATAAAGACTTAAGGAAACAACAAATAGAAATGAATTTGGCTTAGTCCAAGAACTAAGGAAACTAAGCATATATACACCATTATTATAGGCCATTATAAACATCCCTTAGATTAATATAATCATAAAAATTTTGTGTATAAACTCTAGGGATAAGAAGATAATATCCCAAAACCATAAAATTAAATGGTAAGCTTATTGACCTCTTATCGAGGAAGTTGCTTCTACTAAAGTATATAGACCTTGTAAATATAGTCATCACCATGGATATAATAAATAAGGAAATACCCAACATATTAATTTAATTAGGATTTGTTATCAATGTTATAAAATTAGACACACTAAAATCACTCTCCCTAACTAGGGTAAAACTAACTACTACAGTCATACAGATGGTTGACCAATCTATTGCCAAACCAAAGGGGGTTATAAAAGACATCTTAGTAATTGTATAATATTAGATATACCATGTAAATTTCATATACCCAAACCAAAAAGTTATAAATTAGGTTATCCATCAATCCTAGGAATCCCATGGCTATCCATAGTTGCATCACTCAGATTATAGTTTTGGAGATATGACAATATTTAATGGATTAAAATAAAATAAAAATTCCCTATATCCATCCACATATAAAACCATATATTGATTCCTAAAATCACTTATGGGTATATGAACCAAACCAAAATAGTAATATTATTTCTTCTTTGAAAATTGTGGCAATTAAAAAACAAACAAATGAGTTAGAGGAAGAGTTAACATGCTATATGGAAAAAGATAGTTTGGCTTTGGAGATTTTCAAATTGGCTCCGAAGATGCCTAGTCTAGCTCTAGAGATGACCAATATGGATTTGGAGATGACTATAATATAGATATAAACTATAAAAATGTATATATAAGGTTATAAAATTATCTTTAAAGACACTCATGATGAAATATATAGTCAAACGCCTCTCTAGCAGGGTGTTACTTGTTGGGCACAAAATAGTTATGAATCTTTTCTCTCATCTTTTTGTTGCCCATTATCAAGTTTAATTTTTGAAGGAGACTCATTTAAATACATAACCACATTCCACATGTTTTAACCTCATCTTTTTACCTTTAATTATCTCATGAGTGAATTTATAAAAGTTTATTAAATTTATCTAGGGATAAAACAAATTGAAATACAACTAAGCAAAATGCTAAACATAAATAGTTAGTTAACTGATGAATATGAGATCAAGGTATGTAATGTACTAAATATTCATACTAAGTATTTTTATTGGGAATATAGTGATATGAAATTCATCCATACAAGTGTATGCACCCATCATATATACATTAAAAATATTAAACCATGTAGACAAACCCAAAGAATGATAAATCTAACATTAAGAGACATGGTCAAAATTGAAATAGAAAAACTATTTTAGGTAGGATTCATATATCTAATCTCAGGTAGTCAGTGGGTCTCACCACTAGTAATACTACCTAAAAAAACATGAAAAATGGATAATGTGTATGTATTACAAGGAACTTAACAAAGACACTATGAAAGACTATTTTCCCTTACCCTTCATAGATCAAGTCTTAGATAATCTAGCTAGAAAGAACTATTTTTCATTCATGGATGTATTTAGTGGGTATAATAAAATAAGGGTAGCTCATGAAGACTAGGATAAAACCAATTTCACATATCCTTGGGGGGCATTTGTATATAGAGTTTTATCTTTTAGATTATGCAATGCACGAACCATATTTCAAAGAGTAGTCCTTTATATATTTGTTGATCTTACTAATGAGTGTGTTGAGATATACATATATGGTTTTACAATACATGGGGACTCTTTTGATGAAGCCTTAACCAATTTAGATAAAGTACTAACTAGATGTGAATAAAATCAGTTTTCGTTAAGTCATAAAATGTGTTTGATGATGGTATACCAAGGAATTGTCTAATGTCATCATATCTCATCCAAAGGAATAAAATTTTACCCTAAAAATATTGAATTATTTTCATAGTTGTATACACCAGAAAATCCAATAGATATAAAAAATGTTTTCTTGAGGATTTTAGTAATATTTTTACACCTATATTTTTATTGCTCACCAAGGATAGTGAATTTGTATGGACTGACAAATGTCAATAGGATTTTTAGATAATAAAATAAAAACTAATTTATGATCTAGTCTTGAGAGGTCCCAATTAGGAGAAACCCTTTCACATACATAGAGATGCCTCTAACAATTGTATGGGGGCAGTTCATGGATAGAAAGATGAAGAAGGTAAGATGCATGTTATATATTACATAAGTAATAATTTAAATCTTACTAAAAGAAACTAAACAACTACTAAAAAAGAGTTCCTTGGTTTTATTTATATTATGAATAAATTATGTCACTACATCACTAGATACAAAATATTCATTTATATAGATAATTCAACCATAAGATATCTGATGTCAAATCTAGTGGTAGGGGGTAGGATAATTAAATTGCTACTACTATTATAGGAATTTAATAGAACAATTATTTTTTAGTTAATAAAAGATAATATTGTTTTTAACTTTTTATCAAGGTTAAATGTTTTAGGTGAAGATGAGTCAATGAAATATATTTTTCTAGATGAACAATTTTTATAGTTTTAACTCACTTTCCATGGTTTTATGGTATGGTTGATTATCTAACCATAAGAAAGTTTCCTTATGACTTCACTCCAAAAAAATTGAAAATTTTGATTTAAAATAGTGCTAACTATAAATGGTTTGATGGTGTATTATTCAAATGTGGACCTAATTTGATATTTCATATGTGTGTATGCAAATATTAAATACGTAACATATTGATAACATGCCATGATAATCCAAGAGTATGTCATTATTCAGATAAAAGGACTGTTCATAATATGCTTAGGGTTGGATACTATTATCCATCACTTCACATGAATGTGAAAAATTATATTTGCTAATGTGATCCTTCCCAAAGGATGGGGAAACCTCCACTATATAATTAAATTACCCTCCAACTTCAAGTGGTTTTAGGACCCTTTTAGAAATGGGGTTAGATTTCATTGTTCCCATTGATCCACCATATCAAGGAAAGGATTACATCCTAGTATGTATTGATTATGTTACTAAATTGGTAGAAATTTAGGCCTTATCATTTTTTCATGAAGAAAAGGTTCTTTATTTTTTATATTAAAATATCTTGAAACCTTTTGGAGCTCCAAGAGTAATAGTTTCAGACCAAGGTCTTGAATTTCATCCAATAATGATCGAAGCCTTCACAATACATTACTGAATCACTCACAAGAAATCATCACCTTACCATCCTCAAGATAATGGCCAAGTTGAGTCACCAATAGAAAATTAGAGAATACCTTTACCAAGATATTAAATATTAGTAAAAAAATATTGGGCAAGCAAGCTCCCTGAATTAGTTTGGGTCTACAACACAACATGGAAGTTTACCACATGTTTTCCTCCATATGAAATTATATATGGAAAAGTTCATTGCTTCTAACTGAGTTTAAGTTATAGACATTAAAAAATAGTAATGAAGGTAGGCATGGAATTAACAAAAGCACAAAATGACATAATTATCTAATTAAATGAATAATATGAGATGGGACTTGAGGTATTACATCAATAGACATTCTTAAATATCAAATGAATGCATGACATGACCATCACATCAAGGAAATGAATTTCAAATAAGGATATTGGGCCTTTTTTTAAAATTCAAAACACCAAAATTTCAAAGGTAAACTTTGGACTAGATGGTTATACCTTTACCAAATTGAAAATATTGTTTGTAATGGATATGTTTAGTGTTACTAATTGATTTAAATAGGAAGACACTTTTGGTAAATGGGAATATATTGAGGTTATATCATCAACCTTCCAAAAATAAGAAGTTATAAAATCAAATTTAATGTCAAGAAGAATTTTGTTATATGGAGCAACCTTGTTCTTCCATCATAACCTAGGGATCAAATTTTGGGTCTAATAAAGGAAGATGATTGAAAACCAATAAATGGAAATCCTCTTCTAAAAAAAAGGTATATATATATATATAATATAAAAAATATGAAAATTTTGAAAACCAAAAAATGATAACTTTTTAGGGTACAAAACAATAAGGATAATACTCCCAATTGATTTGTAGAATACTCTAGATTGAATTGTGTGTGTTTCTCATCCAAGAACATGTGGAAGTATGAAGAACAAGTATAACCATAGGTAATTTAAGGAGTTTATATTTTTTTTTTATATGATTAAGACTAATTTTGAGTTTAGAAGTGTCATTTAAAATCCACTTTTCAAAAATGATTCTTACAAAAATGGATATTCAAAAAGGGGGTCTCGTAAGAAATCATCTTTTAATTTTTTTTTCAAATATGGGATAAGATGTTATACCATTAAAAATATTTCATACTATTAAAACATCCTTTAAAAATTCTAATGCATCATTAGAATGTCATGATGTCATCATTATGACATACTTAAATATATTCATAATAAAAGTTACTTGCAAGGATCATCATTTAAGGGATTGATTATGGTGTAAAGGATGGGTAAAAATGTAAAAAAATGGAAATAATGATGGATAAGTTAGCATAGGGAAGAAGTGATAATACAAATTTGTGTGACCTCAAGTCTTAACACACACTACAATCACCATTTATTTTGTATGAAGACATATAATCTCATACCTAATTCAACTTTAAGATATTTCAAGATCTAGGGGAATCATTGTATACTATCCAACTTTGCATCTTGTTCTATTTCCTCATTTTAATTATGTCTCTCATGCTTGATAATTAGAGTCTCACATATTTTTTAAATCCTACTAACCACACTCTAAATTTTAAACTCCTAATTTCCCATGAGATTTGAGGATTATTGACACAATTTACAAATCGGGTAGAAGAAGAAATTTGAACCTAAATCAATAAAGTTATTATTAAAAGATGAAGTTGAAAGTATGGTGTTTGAATAAGTAGGATGGCAGTAATTTCTCAAAAAAATCATGGATATGATGAACAAATATTAGATGATTTTATCAAAAACCTAAAATGGGAGCATTCCAAGATGAAAATAATCAAGATTCTAGTCAGGAGCTTCATCATCAACCAATTATATGTGATTCCTAAGAAAAGGATAAAGATATTAGGTAAATATTCATTTAAATATATAATTCAAATATTCCATGAGAAATTGGAAATCATGTCTAAGTTGTTCTTTAGTACAAAATGGGTTAGTAAGGGGATTAAGCGAGAGATCCTTCCAGAGCCTTGGAAGACTGTAGCCTATTGGGTCATCAAGTTTTTCACATGTGATGGATAATATGTCTCTTTAGGAGGTGATTCCATAAATATAGTGAATAATTTTAGACATGGATGATAAAAACTTGAATGGAGGTTAAATATGCCTTACTTCCTATATGGTACCATCTAGGTTATGGTAAATAGATATGTTCAAGGTGTAACATCTATTAGACACCATGGGGTGATACAATTAATATGACAACACCATTTATTGAATAAGGTAAATGGAGAATCCAAATAGGAGGCATTATTATAAGAAATTTTGAAGACAAAAACTCAAGTAAAATTAAGGTTATTGTATTCTTCCCTTACACCAAAATCTATCTTGAGAGAATAAATTTCAAGTGAGAGACCATTTCTAGAACTATAAAAGAAGAAGTAAAGGATAAGGACTTCTAAATTCATGTCTAAGGAATATCCAAATCCTACTAATATATAAATACCTCTTATTAAAATATTAAATGATGAAGATTAAAATCTATAGATTTATTAGCCTAAGGTCTTGAGGAGTGTAAGAAGGAAAAAGACTCCAATTGAGGAGTCACCATTAGAAACTTTACCTCAGAGAATAAGAATACTTATCCAATTTGAAAAGGATGATTTTGAAAAAAGATAATATTCCACAAAAACCCTTGGAATACTTAGTTAGGGTTTACATATTGAAGACCTGGGGGATTTATAATAAATTATATAAGAAGGGGTTATGGAGGAGCCATCCATAGGCATAGAGTAGCTTTCATCTATGGTGGAGGAGATTAAAACCAAATAATTAGTAGCAAAACCCTCTTAACCCTCTTCATAAATACCACTATTAAACAAATGGAAATCTCTAATCATATAAGAAGAGGATCGACCTTCCAATAAACATGAGGAATAATAGATGCAACAAGCCATGACATTGTAAAGAGAAGAAGCAACTAAGAGAAAATAAGTGAAATAAATGAAATTCCTCAAACAAAATATACAAGGTAAATAAGAAGATATTTTATCTTTACAAACAAAGTTAAAATAAACTAAAACATAGTCCTTTAGTAAAGATATTAAAATTTCTCAATTGAATGAACAAATAAAAACACCTAAAGACCAAGTAGACCATGGTGTCTAGACCCAATTGTCTAATCATGACATCATGGATACTTGGGAATTTTTTTTTCAAACCCTAAGGGAGGTCAGGGAAAAAAATATAAATTTGAGTGATATTAAGGAAGAGAGCAAACAAAAGAAAAAATTATAATCCATATTATAGACAACCTATGAACCAAGAGAGAAAATTCTTGATTTTAGAATACCTACCTCTGGGTATAGCCTCTTTATACAAGAAAAATTATATAGATGATATTTTGTTGATAATTTCATGTGGGTTACCTCATGATTCATAAAATGACAAAGAATTTATGGATTCCTATTAGACTAGTACACCTAAGAAATAAAATATTTTGTGTGAATTCTATTTGCATAACTTTTTATTTGGACACATGTTCTCTTTTTTGATTAATTTTTTATGGGTGAAGCTTATCTTAATGATTACACTTATACATTGCAAAATCAGATATCATGGATGGATATGATACAGGAATATTTTATGCAAGTCAAAATTATTGCACTCTACATGAGACCTAAATTCCCTAATCTAGATAAGCTAACCAAAGCTTTCTAAAATATTTTAAATAATCTTGTGATTATGGTACAACATCCAACTATACATATGAAATGCATCTAAAATTTTGAGGAGTATAATCAAATAGATTTAGTTCATCCATTACTACATTTGATCATAGGTGGGATACATTGATTATTACTTTAAATAAAAGGGAGGTAATTTATCCAAATAACCTCAAATGGTGTTTAAAGAGAGCCAAAGCTATCATCAAACTAATACAATAGTTTGGCAAAATGTATGGGAAATAATCGATTGGAATGTAGTATGGGCCACCATTAATTCTTAGTATATGACCTCATGGTGTAATAAAAATTGGGGAGAAGAACATTTTGAAATATGGAAGACCCAAGTCATGGAATATAAAGGTTACATTAGCCTCGCATAATTTCATTAGGATACATATTGTGACACTTATTACCTCAACAAAAAATTAGGAGATATCATGTCTAGTAATGAATAGAGAAGACCATATATTAAAAAAAGTCTTTTAATAAGTTAAGTATGGGGATAATGATGATCCCATAAGATAGATCATTATATCCAAGTAGTTACTATAGACACCTAAAACTGGCCACTAATGACCTTCAACCAAGATTTTGACCAATTTCTATCAAAGCATCACAATTTAGCCTAAAAACACTAAAACACATTAAATATTCAAATTTGCTATATACAATTGTTGATTTCAGCCACATAATCATTAAGTGAGGCAATGCAATTTATGAGATAGTTAACTTTGATCAGAGCATTTCAATTTAAAATGATGATTTTGCACTTAGGTGCTCTGGAATGCTCTTTTTTACCAAATTTCTTACACGAGACATGTGCCTTTGTTATTTTTTGTTGGAAACATATTAAATGGGATAAATGATCCAATGCATCTAACATCACATCCTAATTCCAATCCAATCAAATTTTGAGCCAATAATATGATATTTTGACCTTATTAATTTGTGTGTTAATTACCAAGATTTACTTCAAAGTTGACTAATCATGTTTAAATATAATTAATTAGAATAAATATCTTAAGTTAATTTTACATGGAACTTGTTCAAAATTTGTTTTCAAAAATTGATTATGAGTTTTTGCATCATCAAGTGACATCATTTATTAGAAAGACATCCCTAGATCATAAATGGATAAAATATCTAATCAAGCCCTCCCATGCCTCTTTAATGTCTCTCTATCACAAATATTTATGAAGGCATTTATTGAATTTTGCCTCCAAAGTTGAAAGGATTCTTAGCCACACATATCCATCTTGATATGGATGGTTCAGGTTTATTCTGATCATTTTACAAAATCTATAAATAGGAGGCTTTGCCTATTGATTTTGAAGCTTGAATAGTGTAAAGTTATTGTGCATAAATCATTCCAAAGCCTTAGGAAATTAGTGTTATAATGAAATTTTTTTGATCCAAGATGAATCCATCATAAGCCAAAGGTGCCAAGGAGAAAGGGAGCCAACCAACTCCAGTGATAAAGACTCTTTGATGCACAAGCTGAACAAGCCAGTTAAACAAGCTATTTGGAGCATTCAAGGGAGGTGAAAGATTATTTGTATTTTTCATTCTAGTTGTCTTTTTCATTTATTTTTGTTTATTATTATCCCCCTTTCGATATAGGCTTAATTTTTAGAATTAGTGTGTTTTTTTTGATTTAGTGTCATGCATTAACACTATACTAATATCTCCTTATTGCAATCCTATGTTCACAAACAACATGCTCAGTAGGACCTAAAATCACAAATTTGGTCAAATATCACTTACAAGAAACCTAATAACCATTGTCATGAAGGATATTAGAGTGTGGGAGCAAAGAGAGTGAAAATTTGAGCAAAAATCCATTTTTTTAAATGTCATGATTTTGTCACTGTAGAGTCATGGTTTTGTCCTATGGACCAGAATTCCACCACTAACACAGTCACAAGTTTTTCATTTTAAGTCATGGTATTGTGTCTAAAATATGTTTCTATACTAGCTTTATCTATTTCTATAAATCTCATAGATATATTAAAATATCACTACTCACAAGTAACAATATTGTAATACCCTGGACAAACCTGGAAGAAGATCCACTAAGAAAACCAGAGAGTTAGAAAGTATGCAGAATATTGCTGATGGTAGGCAAGAAACTATGCTAGATTTTACCCCTAAAAAATAGATTTGAAAATCATTACTTAAAATATTAGGGGGCTAAAAAGTATTCATTAACTGGATATTGGTCCCTGTAAAACTAGATTTTATTGCTGCTCTTCAGTAGGTTTTAGGACTGATTTTCCTAGTGGTTGTTAATGTTTTATATTTTTTTGATTCTATTAAAGGGTTTTGGGGTCCCTTCAAAAACTAATTTTACCATAATCTAAAACAATATTCTAATGCCATGGTTTACTAATAGAGCTATTATAACATCGTTACTCTCTAAGTAGCAATATTGAAATACCATGAGTCGATATTAGTGATATTGAAATATTGTGACTAAATAGTCATGATATTGTAAACCATGACTTGGTAGTCATGATATTTCCTATCTAAGTCATAGTACTGTAGGTAATCTACTAGCAGTTAAGTGATAATAATGCAACTCTCATAGTAGTGGTATTACACTATGACCTGTAGGATTGTTAGCCTAAATAGTGATATTGTAGATTTATGTTAACTAAATAAAGTAGAGATATGGCCTATCCAATTCAAAACCTTATAAAGTAGTAGGATTTTACTATGGAGTATCGATATTGCATTGTGTGGAACCTAAGAGCTTAATTTTCAAAGTTGTTTATTTCATTTGGAAAAGTGCTTCAAGTCTAAGCAAAACTCTGACTTTTTCCTTGCAAGGACAAATTAAAAATGGATCTAAACAAGATTAATATATTATTTTTAAATGATTAAAAAAGATTAAGAACTTTCATTTAGTTTCTTAAGGAAACACTTAGATGTTTACTTGAATAATTTGTAATTGTTCTTTACAAGTTTTTACAACTTAAAATCCAAGGGGTTAAAGAATGTATGTAGTTATAATTGCATGATAAACATGAATTAATCTAAGATTGGATAAGATAAATAACACTTACACTTTTAATTGGGTATACACTTGTTAAGTCGGGGTATGACCAATATGGGGATCTACTAGTCCTGATTAGGAGCTTACTTGTATCACTTATCACAACACGTCATGCTAGGAAGGGTTCTAAAGCCTATAATATAACACAATTTCAAAACAAACCTAAATTATTCCTATTATTTGATATTCACTTATGATAATAAACAAGAAAGTATACTATTCTAATAACAATAATAGTAAACTAATCTAGTGCACACCAAAGCTTATGGCACAAAGTGGGGGGTTATAAAAAATAAATAAACAATTAAATTAAACATGTATAGGAGATATATACTCATTAAAATATATTCATATTCATAATACATGTAAGAGAAGAATACATACCATATTATCTATCTACTCTTACAAAGGAGAAATAAAGTAAGGAATAATTACCTTTAAAGATGAACTTGCCGAGTCTCAACCTCTCCCTTGGCCAAGGTGCTTTATAAGAGATTGTTGTGGTTTATAAGGATAACCAAGATAAATAATCTCTAGGCTATGTGACCTACCTAAGCATACAAAATACTTTTCCACAAGACAATATCAAAGCTCTAAATAAAGTATTAAACCTTAAATCTTTATTCCTCAAGTAGAATAGTTAATAAACAGATGTTTGTTTGCACTTATTTGCTTGATTCTTTTATTCTTTTTTTACTCTTAAGAAATGGTGGTAAATGACATTGTATATATAGTATTAACTTTCCTAAAAACCATTTGGACATGTTTGCTATACTATGTTGACTAGGTTGACCTAATACATTCTTGGGCTAATGCCTAAAGTTAGTGCCAAATCGGTTGGGATGCAAACAAGTCAAAATAGCTAAAGTGTCCCATAATACACTAGGTCGACTAGGTCAACCTAGTGTACTAAATAGGTGAAAGGGTAATAAGGAAAAAAATGAAGGAATAAAGCATGATAATGACTATAATGGATAGGAAATATAAGAATAATTCTAGGGTTCATGGTTTTAGGGAGATAGTATGTAGATAACAAGTGGAAAAAAGAGCAATAATATTATGAAGCACTAATGATCGACCCACCCCTTTCTTGGTTCACCCCTTAAGGCATGTACTCAGAGAGATTGAGACTTGATAGGTTCATTCAAGATACCAAGTGTCAATAATCAATAACAGTTTACAAATATTATGTGTATACATATGCCCTAGTCGAAGCTCATCACGTGTCACATAAGTGCAACATAGGATGGTGCTTCAGAGATAGAACATGTTAACACATAATGTTGAAGATAAGTATGGTGTAGTAGGAATCAAATAAGATAAATGAAAGGATAGAATTGAAAAACACATACCTTTAAATTACCTTAGTGTTATAGATAAATAAGTAGATAGTGAGAAAAATGAAGGTGTCCAATATAGAGTACACTAGGCAAACTATAAAAGTTAGTGCAAAAAATAGACAAAAAAATAGAATTTAGGAAACTAGGCATATAGTGGTTAGATTGATATTTTAGGAAAATTTGGAAAATTAGGATTGTTAATACAAGGTTAGAATATTTAAGGCAAATGAAAGATTAAAAGGATGGAAAAAGAATGATAAATGATATAAAATAAATGATAAATGATGGCAAATGAATGACAAATAAATGATTAAAAAGATAGAAAATGAATTACAAATGATAATAAATAAATGACAAATGAATGGCAAAAGAATGACAAATGATAAGAAAACATGGTAAATCTCATTAGAAAATATGTAAAACATAAATGGAAAAAATGAATGTAGAACATACTAAATCACGTTGGGAAGCATGTAAAACATGAATGACAAATGAAATATCAATGCAAGAAAACTTGAACGAAGATATGTAAAAAATTAAAAATTAATCTTACGTAGGATAGGAAAAATAAAAGCACAAAGAAAAATATGAAATAATGTTTAATGAAATGTAAGTCAAGATGTAAGACAAACATTAAGAAGGAATACATAAAGAGAAACATGTAAGAATGGGAAAATGGGTGTGGACTCAGCTATTTGTAATAGAAGGGTAGTACAATAATGACAAATGAAAGAAAATATTGATCCATAGTTACTAAAACATGTTGTTTCACTTCTAAGGATAGATAAAACTAAAACAAAGTAGTGCTAGCATGTTTTTAAGAGGTGAATAAGGAATTAAAGATGGAAAATATATTTGAAATGACAATTTTACATGTCAAGGGGGGAAATGAAATGGGTGGAGGGGATAATTAAGGAAAAACCAAGGTAGAGATAAATCTTTATTGAATTCAAGACACTCAAATTTGGTTTTTCAAAACAAGAGGACTTTTGACCTTAAGAACTATGAAGAAATTATCTTAGCCACACAAGTCTTAGGTAAACAAATGGAGTACATAGATCATCCCATGAAGTCTATATGCATGAAAATTAAAATGGACCTACCTCCCCAAGATGTGTTCCCAACTCTTCAAGATACCTTATAAAGTCATTGGTATACTCCAAATATTGGGTAATTAAGTGAGAAAGTAGGTAGCACCATAGAATTTTGTAAAATCCCCTATTCCAATCTACTGGCCTACCACACTCCAAAGGACTTTTGTTCTATGTGAAGATGACTATGGAGTTTGAGATTTGATTGGATATGTATTTGTAATTAGGTATTTTGATGTGATTTTGACTTTTAATATTTGTATGTTGCCTTTTAGATATCATTACCTTTTATTTTAAATGATTTATCTATTAATGTTCTTTTGATGGCTTTTTCTATTCCTTTTCCATATGGATTTGGAAAACCAAACATGGGTGCTAAATATGACTTTCATTTGAAAACTTGGGACAAGGTTTCTAAGAGAGAAAATTTTAAAATCATGGGTTCTAAGAGTTTCATAAATCTAGGTGAAATAAAAGTGTTATCTTGACTTTGACCTTGTTTTATCCCATGCGAAGATGAAAGAAAGGGGAAATCAAGAGAAATGACAAATGGAACAATTTGGATTGCTTCAAATTGTTAAAAAATGTGAAAAAGGGAAAAAAGAAGGGATATAATGATAGTAAAGTGTGATTCCTTATCATAATAATGAGGGAAATAGAGGAAAACATGCTAACATAGATTGTTTGTACAAATTCCATTTAGGAAAAGAAGAAATAGATAATGTGTAATAAAAATTATCACAAAGAACATGAAAAGAATGGTAATTTTATGAGGAGTATCAGGTCTTATCCATGGTATTATAAATAAACTTAGAAAAGAGAGACCCATGAGGGTGATGATAAGTAAGACAAAATCAAAGTGAGTGAGCCTTTTTACAAAGCACCTCACAAAGAAAAACCCAACAGATGCCAAAAAAACATTGGCAAGAAACAAAATGAGAAAAATATGTAAAATATGGTAATTTTGTGAGGGGTTTTGGGTCTTATCTACAATATTATGAAGAAACTCAAAAAATAAAAACCCATGAGGGTGCCAAAAGAGAAATGTAAAAAGAAAAATAAGACTATGGTACATCAAGAGGTAAATGCTAAAGAAGGGGAAAAAATGATCATAAATCTAATAAGGCAAAAGATGACATAAAAAAGACAAAAATTAAAGAGAAATATAAAGACAAAAATATGAAAAAAAAATTCCAAATGTGATGTATAAGAAAGCCAAAAAATGTAAAGTAAAACAATGATGCTAGTAAAGTGAAAGTGAAAGAAATAAAAGAAATGCACAAAAACAAATAAATATGAGACAAAAAGAACAATTAAAATCTATGTTAATGTTTGTATCAAAGATGAGCATGTGAAAGACAAGTCTATAAGTCTCATAAGGTTTCTTGAAGCTGGATGTGTTTATTATTATACATTAGATAAGAAGAGTGGACCTTGCAATATGCCCCAAAGGGTAATTGGATGCAGGGATGGGCATCATAAGATGCCCCAAAGTTTGAAGGAATACATGGATGGGCATCAAAAGATGCCCAAAAATTTGAAGGGACATGTGGATAGACATCACAAAATGCCCCAACATGTGAGTTGGAGGGAGGTGATATTAAACCAGTAGAATGATTTGCATCAGGTAGGTAGGTGGATTTGGAAATAGGTAGATGTGTTGGTTTGTAAGATTTTAAGGAGGTTGAATGTGACATATGATGTGTAAGAGAGGTATGAGGAGACAAAGGAGGTAAAGGAGGGCCATGCATGATATGATTTGGATTAGGAATTTGAACTAGGTAATATTTTGGTTCATATGACTTAAGAGTTTGAAGTTCAATGGATGCCACAATATGTTTAAAGTTGTTCATGTTACCTATCCTTTCCTTATTGGTGTAGGAATAAGAATTAATTATTATTTGAATAAAATTATTGGATGAGGTTTGTTCATGAGGTATTTGATTTTGATGTGATTGTTGTTCTTGAGATTGATTTTGAAGAGCTTGGAGATAGTTTTGATATCATTGTTTGGTAAGAATATCAAGATTGAAATATGGACCAAGCAAGGAAGAAATAAGAAATTGGTGAAGATCATGATAAGACTCATGAGAATGAACTATAGTAGCATGACACCAATAAAATTTATCTGTAATGTATCATTTTGGAGGGGCTTTGGAAGGACAAAGTTCATGGGTTTAGAGGGCGGTAATTTCATCATAAGTTGTTCTAGACTCAAGCGAGGGTGGGTTGGGTTAAAATCGGTTGAATTAGATGCTCCATGTTGAGGTTGGGGATACTTGGATGAAACAATGGTATGAGAAAAATATTGGAAAGCTACTTTAGTAGATGTTTAAGGTGTTTCAAATTGAGTCATAATAAAGTGTTATCTTTTTTCTTGGTCTAAGGCTTCTTCTAAAGTTGTAGGTGAAAAGATTTGAACTTTGTATTGAAGAGGGGACTTAAGAGTAATGATAAATATTTTTAAAAGAGTGTCATCATTCATGTTATGATCCACATTATGGGTAAAATACTTCCATTTTTTGATGAAAGTTTGAGCAAATTCATTAGGATGTTGCTTGGCATTGATGAAATAGTTAAGGTGATTTACACGAAGGTCATCATGTTGGAATTCCATTATTAGAGCATTGACTAAATCCTCTATTTGTGAGATTGAATGTCTAGGTAGTTGGTTGTATCATCAAGTGAATCACCAACAAAGGTTTTAGCTAAGATCTTGGTGGTAAAAAAGGTATTAGTTTAGACCCATGCCTTATATAGATTGCTAAAAGACTTAAGAAAGAGAGTAGGGTCTTTAGTACCATTATATGTTATAGTTGGAGAAATATTTCCAATATTTATGGATGCAATAAATGGAGATAAAGGCTCATTTTAAATATGTTGAAGCATTGTATTATTCATTGGAGGTTGAGGGATGATATTCCCATTAGCATATCTAAGAGGAGGAGGGATAAAATTTTGATTTGGTTGAGACATTATGAATTGAAGTGGTTGAATAATCATGTTTCATTAGTGTTGTTTCATGATCATAATTTGAGATTGATTTGTTATTTGCATGATTTTCATTTGATTTATGACATGGACAAGAAGTTGAGTTGTATCAATAGGTGGGTTTTAAGGTGGGGTATTGGCGTTGATAGAAAGAGTATTGTTATTTTTGGTGGGAGGAGGATTATTTGTAGGTAGAGTATTCCAAATATTAGTGTTAATTTTATTAAGTTTGGTAGAAGAAGGCAACTTAGTAAAGCCACCATTCTTGTGAGGAGTGTAAATAGTATCATCATCAAGGTTTTTGAAAATTTGGGAACCATATAGATTATAAATTTGGGAACCTTATAAATTATAAATTTGGGAACCATATGATGTGATGAAGGATTCCCAAAATTGGTAGTGGGAGGAGGATTATGAAGAAAGATATCAACTATATTGCATTAGGTAGTGAGTGGTTTTGGTTTAAGAGAAGGGGAAGGAAGATGGTTTCATAGGAGGTAATGAAATAAGTGAGGTTACTATACAAGTCCTTAAAAATGATTTTTTTTTACTAAGGTAAGGATAAAAAGATGTCATAATGATGAAACAAGACTATATAACCACACAAGGAGAATAGGAAATGACAAAATAGTGCAGGGTCGACCGAGTTGACCTAACATAAAAATAAGGACTATAAAACTATTATGTGTCAACTAGGTCAACCTAGTATAGTGAATAGAGGTTGGGAAAAAATTAAAGGGCTACAGATAGTACTAGATCAACCAGGTTAACCTAGTATAGTGGATAGAGGTTGAAAAAAGAAAATAGGTCAATAAGGTCAACCTAGTACAATAGACAGGGGTTGATTTCTTATTTTTCCTATATTTGTAGTTTTAATTATCCATTTTAAAAATAATAAAATGATTTGGATTCATGATGACATATTTAAGATGATAAAGTTTATATTAAGTTATGAAATAACATAAAACTAGGTCAATCAGGTGGACCTAGTTGACTGTGTCGAAGTAGTTTTAAAGACTACAAATTGTGAAAGGAAATTATAGAATAGAAAGATACAAAAGAATAGAAACTCACTTGATGGTTCACTAATGGAAATAAAGGATATTAATAATTAATAACCTTGAATAAAAATCATCTATCACCTATAAACTTGGTCAAGCTGGTCAACCAAGTAATACAAAAACTTATTGAAAAAGTGTTGAAAATGTACTAGGTTGACCTGGTTGACCTAGTTGGTTAGAATAGAAGTCTATAAATACACTAGGTTGATATAGTTGACATAATAGTATAGAAGCCTATAAACTTACACACAAATAAAAATAGTTGTGTCAATAGAATTGATCCAGTAGGTTAAAATATATGATAAAAATGATGACAAAATAATGAAATAAATGAGATAGTATAGAACAAATCCAGCAAGGGTTTGATTCATGTCAGGTTCACCATAGTGTATGAAATTGGAAGTATATGATGCACATGAATTAATACTATATTTAATGAGATAGATCACACCTGAAATTTTTATTGGGTATACACTTTTTAAGAAAGGGCAAGACCAATATGGGGATCTGCTAGACCTAATTAGGGGATCACTTGTATCACTTGTCACAACACATCATGTTAGGAAGGGTTCAAAATCTTGAAGTCTAACATTATTTCATAATAAACATAAAATATTCCTATGATTTTATATTTACTTATGCTAATAAATAATAAATTAAACTATTCTAATAACAAGAAAAGTAAACTAATCTAGTGCACACCAAATCTTGTAACACAAAGTGGAGGGTTAGAACAAAAAAATAAACAACAACTAAATTAAACATGCATAAGAGACATATACTCATGTCAATGTATACAAAATCATAATACATGGAAAAGAGTAATACATACTGCATTATATATCTACTCTTACAAATGAGAAATCAAGTTATGAATAATCACCTTTGATGACGAACTAGCCAAGTCTCAACCTCTCCGTTGGATAAGGTGCTTCATAAGAGATTGTTATGGATTGTAAGGACAACCAATATAAATTAGATCTAGGTTACATGACCTACCTAAGCATCCAAAATACTTCTCCATAAGACAATATCAAAGCTCCAAAGAAATTATTAAACCCTAAAGCTTTATTCTTCAAGTAGAATGGTCAATAAGTAGATGTTTGTTCTCAATTCTTCAATTGACTCTTATATTATTTTTTTACTCTTATGAAATGGTGTAAAATGACCTTATATATAATATTAACTTACCAAAAAACCATTTGAACATGTTAGCTATATTAGGTTGACTGGGTCAACCTAGTACATTCTCGAGCTAATGCCTAAAGTCTATGTTAGGTCGGTTTGGATGAAAACAAGTCAAAATAGCTAAACTATCCCTAGAATACACTAGGTTGACCAGGTTAACCTAGTGTAATGAATAGGTAAAAAGGGTAATAAGGCAATAAGTGAATGAATAAAGCATGATAATGACTAGAATGGATAGGAAAGAGAAAAATAAGCCTAAGGTTCATGGTTTTAGGGAGCTAGTGTGTAGATAGCAAGTGGAAAAAGGAATAACTATATTATAAAGCATCGATGGTTTACCCACCCCTTTCCTAGTGTACCCCATAAGGCATGCACTTAGAGATATTGAGACTCAAAAGGTTCCTACAAGATATGAAGTGTCAGTAATCAATAAAAGTTTGAATATCCAAGTCCTTAATAATGTAATGTTTCGGACTAAGAGAAGGTTGAAAATATGTCATCATGATGAAACAAGATTACATAACCACACAAGGAGAATAATAAATGACATAAAATATTATAGGGTTAATCAAGTTAACCTAGCATAAAAACATGGACTACAAAACTATACTTGGTCTACCAGGTCAACCTAGTATAGTGAATAAAGGTTGGAAGAAAAAAATAAAAGGGTTGTAGATAGTACTAGGTTGATCGGGTCAACCTAGTACATTATTAGGATAATGCCTAAATTATGTGCTAGGTCAGTCAAGATGCTAACAAGGCGAAATAACTAAAGTATCCCCAGAATACACTAGGTCGACTAGGTCGACCTAGTGTATTGAATAGGTAAAAATGTAAATGAGGCAAGAAATGAAGGAATAAAACATGATAATGACTAGAATATATAAGAAAAAGAAGAACAAGACTAAGGTTCATGGTTTTAGAGAGCTAGTGTGTAGATAGAAAATGGAAAAAAGGAACAAAAATCTTAAGAAGCATCAATGGTCTACCCACCCCTTTCTTGGTGCACCCCTTAAGGCATGCACTCAAAGAGATTGTGACTCAATAAGTTCCTACAAGATACTAAGTATCAGTAATCAATAAAAGTTTGAAAATATTATGTGTATACAAAGAACACCACCACACATTTAGTTTAGTGATTTAAAATTGAACACACTTCAAGTTTTTTCAAGTTAGTTATCTTTATTTCTTTAATTAGTTTTGATTGAGTAAATAGGGAGTTATGCACATATGTTATCCACCCATCCCCTATAGGGAACTTCTGGGATAAAAAACATCAACTTCATTACAAAGGGCCTTAGTCTAAATGCATAAAAGAGAAGTTATGAAGGCTCTCCCCAAGACCATCATGTCTTGGGTGACCTAGAAACAACCTTAAAGATTTTTTACTTAGTTTTATATTCATTGCATTTTGGCTTGTGAGGGGGAATTCATCACCTCCCATAAGTTATTTATGGAAGCTTTGACCTGGGTTTTCATCTCCTAGAATCATCTTCAACCCATCTCCATAGGGGGGTATATAAATTTGGATCACCTTACTGGGATGATGATTTGAGTAGTTAAACTATCTCCTATCATTGGGGCTAAGACTGGAACATTTGAGCACATTAGACATTGCACTACATTGAGTGAGTGGTGGATATAGTGGTTGTAAAAATGAAAAGACATTTTTACAACAATCCAAGTGCTATGGACCCAATTTATGTGTTATTTATCTTATATTTTGACATGAAATTCTTATGCATCTGATCCATCTAGATGTTCAAAAACCTGTTAGTTAGTTAACCCCACTTTGCCATACCTTGTCAGCATAGGGTTTAAGATGATTAGTTATTTAATTTGTCTTTGTCTTAGATTACCTGGTTTTGTTTGGAGTCAAAAACTATTTTTTAATAAAGGGTTACTTAACCAAACACATTGTCCACCAATTTTTTTAACAAGGAGGTGTTATTCTACCCAAGTGAAAATCATCTTTTTCTTTGTTTGAAAATTTATCATAAACTTTGTGTCATATCTTCCAATTTGGCAAAGCTATGCTACCCATTTGAGTCTATAAAATTTAACCAATTTCCTTAAAGTTCTTCATTGATAATTAAAATTTAAAATTGGACTCTTCCAAGTTTTAAAGGTTAATGTGTTAAATTGGGTTCACCACTTTTCACTTGAGTTGTTTTAACTTGAGTTCAATTCCCAATTTGAATTGAGGGCCATTTTTAGACTCATGATCATTATCATAGTTTGGTAGGATTCAAATAATCTTGTGTGTAACTAATGATTTGAGTCCTAGGCCACATTTTGTACTACCCATCCTATTTTACCATTTGTCTTGAGTCTATTTTGTAACACACTTTTGCCTTATATATTTGTCAAACTTTATGTGTGTACATCATTTGAGTTGAAAAGAGTAGTGTTATGCTACCAAAATCATGTTAGACTATTTTTACTTAGAGTCTTGAAACAAATATTTATCATAGATTTTGATCATTTTAGCATTTTTATGCTGCTCAAATTTATTTTGAAACTTGTTTCATAGGATTATTCATATAGAGTCAAAAAAATTACAACTTTCCAACCAATTCAAGTTTTTGTTGTAAGCCTTTGTCAAGCACAACTACACCATTCATTTTTGTCTAGCTCATTAGTCAAAAGAGTCTAGTTTTTTCCATTATTTGGGAGAAAATAAACTATCTCCAAGTGCCTTTTGTTTCATACCTCATACTTATTGATCAAGTTTATGTCCAATAGTCAAATGCCTAGTTTTTGTTAGAAGTGTTTCAAATCAGTTAGATTAAATATATCATCTTTTAAAGTCTATATTTTGATGTTCTTTGAGCAAAATTATTAACATGTACCTTTGTTTGAGCCTAGATTTTGATGCCATGCTTGGCCAAATGTTATAGCAACCTTTTTTTTCCCTATATTATACTCATTTGAAACACTTTGACCTAGAATTTGGCATTTCAATTTTTAGTCCTTTTTGCTAGGATCTTAGAGTACAATTGATTACTTTTGTATAAGCAACTAAACACGAAATTGAAACTAGAAGTAATAAGTAACTAGAAATCAGAAACAACAAATAATAAGAGATACAAGAAACAACCAATCTTGTATTAAACTCTTCCAAAAGGAAATACAATGAAGAAATCTCTCTCTCCTCACACCTCTCAGATGTACAGTAATTCTCTCTCAAGAGTTCTCTCTCTCTCTCTTAATCAATTACAATCAACTCAATTACTGAATTGTAGTCTAGCAATCATGGAACAAGATTTTTTAATAATCTTCTTGATTCTTATAGATCTTCTTGATCTTGCTTATCTTTCTCAAATTACAATACTGCCCCATGGGTCTCTTAAATAGAATTGAAAAGCAAACAATAATTAGAAAAATAGACTCAAGACTAATTTTAGTCTTTACATGCAAACTAACTATTCTCCTAAAAATAGTAATTTTGGAAACACACAAAAGTCAGTGTCAGTTTGAAGATGACTAATGTCGGCCGACCCCTAACTGATGTCAGTTGGTTCTGACCAATTCCACCAATGTCGGTTGACCCCTAACTGATGTCGATTGGTTCTAACTAATGCTAGTTACTGTGTAAGCCTAAAAACCTCCACATTAGCTCATGAATGAAAGGCTGTATTCTTTGCCAAATGAATTACACTTTGACTATCACTATATAATCTGTAACTCTCTTGCTCCTTTCCCAACTCTTCCATGAACTGAGTCATCCAAATAATTTCCTTGCTAGCCTCTGTGATTGCAATGTATTCTACCTCTATAGTAGACAAGGCAACAACCTTCTACAACTTTGAAATCTAGCTAAACACCATTCCATCCATAGTGAACACATATCTTGTGGTACTTCTCCTACCATCCAATTCACCTGCCATATCCAAATCTACATACCCATGTAGAGAAGTGTTTGACCCTCCATAGCATAAATGCCTACTACTAGTCCCTCTTAGATATCTGAGAATCCACTGAACTACTTTCCAGTGTTTCTTTCTTGGATTGGCCATAAACTTGCTGACAACTCCCACTGCTTGGGCAATATCTGGTCTAGTACATACCATTGCATACATCAAGCTCCCAACTGCTGAGGCATATGAAACTCTACTCATGTAATCAACCTCATCATGTGATTTAAGACACTATTCTTTACTCAACTTGAAGTGTCTAGCCATAAGTGTGCTCACCAATTTTGCATCCTACATAGTGAACCTCTCCAACACCTTATTCACATAATCCTCTTGAGAGAAAATCAAACTATGATTTTTCCTATCTCTCTTAATACTCATGCCAAGGATTTTATTTGCTGCTCCTAAATCCTTTATGGCACATGTGCGAGCTAATTTTACCTTAGGCTCAGTAATTTCCTACATGTGTGAACCTGCAACAAGCATATCATCTACATACAGTAATAGGGTAATATAACTACCATTATCCAATCTGTTAAAATAAATACAATAGTCAGATTGACATTTACTAAAGCCATGCTCTATCATAAACCTGTCAAACCTCAAATACCATTGTCTTGGAGCTTGCTTAAGACCATATAAGCTTTTCTTCAACTTGCACACAAGTTTCTCCTTACCTTTGACCTTAAAACCTTCTAGTTGATCCATATATATCTCTTCATCTAAATCTCCATGAAGAAATGTTGTCTTAACATCAAGCTGCTCAAGATGCAAATCCTCAATAGCAACTAAAGACAATATAGTCTGAATAGAAGTCATCTTTACTATAGGAAAAAAAAATTCACCAAAATCAATACCTAATTTCTGTGAAAATCCCTTTACTACCAACTTGGCCTTATGTCTCATTTGTCCATTCTCTCCTTCATTTAACCTATATACCCATTTGTTTTTTAGTGCTTTCTTTCCAACTAGCAACTCAATGAAATCCCACGTATGGTTCTCTTCCAAGGAATCAATTTCCTCATTCATGCCATGCTCCCACTATTTCCTAGATTCTACCTGCATTGCCTCATCAAAACTTTCTAGTTCTCCACCATCAGTGAGCAACAAGTAGTATAAAGAAGGGGAATAATGAATTAGATGTTTACTTACCCTTTTAGACCTCTTTATGGGCATTTGAGACTCATTTATAGCTTGTTGTCTGCCCAAATTTCCTTTTGACAGTGACCGATCCCAGTCATCTCTGATCGATGTCGGTCTACACCTGATCGATGTCGCTCTGCACTCGACCAATGTTGATTCTCCTAATCAATGCCAATTTCCACCTGGCTGATGTCTATTTCCGCCTGACTGACATCAGTCTCTGTGTTTTATTGTGAGTGATGATTTTTACCCATGAGCTCATTTTGGATCATAACCTCTTCCAAATCAAGATTGCCCTGCTCAGAATTATTCAGCCTCTTGAGCTGATCACAGTACATCACCTTCTCATTGAAAACTACATCACAAATTCTAATAATTTTGTTAGTTTCTAAATTCCACAATTGGAATCTAAAATCTCCAAAACCATAACCAATGAAAGTGCACCCCATAGATTTAGCATCCAGCTTCTTTCTATTTTCTTTATTAATGTGCACAAAAGCTTCAGAACCAAAAACTCTAAGAAATGAAAGATCTACCTTTTTACTTGTCCAAGCCTCTTCTAGAATTCCACCATCCAGTGCAATAGAAGGCCCTCTGTTAATCAGGTAAACTATAGTATCTATAGCTTCTGCCCAAAATTGTAAGGGTAAACTAACATGTAACCTCATACTCCATGCATGATCCATCATTGTTTTATTCATCCTTTCAGTAACTCCATTTTGTTGAGGTGTCCTTGGAACCATCTTTTCCCTATGTATTCCACTCATAGAATAGTAACTATTGAATTTATTGCTGCAGTACTCACCACCATTATCAGATCTAAGGCACTTCAATCTCAAACCTGTTTCATTTTCAACCAAAGCTTTCCATTTCTTAAATATGTCAAAAACATCAGATTTCCTCTTTATGCAATAAACCCATACCTTTCTTGTAGCATCATCAATGAAAGAAACATAATACTATGATCCTCCAATAGAAACTACCTGAGCTGGTCCCCACACGTCTGTGTGAACAAGTTCCAACTTGTGCTTCTTCTTTGTTGACCCAATTTTGAGAAACCTCACTTTCTTTTGTTTCTCAAAAATACAATGCTCACAAAAATCTAGATCTATGCTTTTCAAATTTGAAAGCTTACCTTTTGAATTAAGAACATTCATTCCCTTCTCACTCATGTGGCCAAGCCTACAGTGCCCCAACTTTGCATCTACATCTGAAGTAGATAAAATAGAAAGAGAATAATTAGTAATACAAGTAGATAGATAAAGTGTACCTACTCTCTTACCTTTTTCTAATATAAGAGCACCCTTGGAAACTTTCCAAGATTCAGCTGTGAGAGTTATTGTGCAACCGTCATCACCCAAATTTCCTACAAAAATTAGATTCCTCTTCAGGATGGGTACATGCATGGCATCCTTCAACACCCATGTGTTACCATTCTACAATTTCAGCTACACTTTTCCTTTGCCAACAATTTTACAAGGCTCATCATCCCCTAAATAAACTTTTCCAAAATCTCCATGGACATAATCATTAAAAAAATCTCTATTGGGGTTGCATGGAAAGAGGCACCAAAATCTAAAACCCATGATTCTACTTTATTATCCAAAGAAAATATAAGAGCATCATGTGCAATAATACCTACAACTTTTGATTCTTTATTACCTTCATGCTGATTTTCTTTATTATCCTTCAACCAACAATATTTCTTTGCATGCCCTTTCTTTCCACAATTCCAACAGGTTATTCTTCTATTTTTGGATTTGGATCTACTTCCCATCTTTGACCTTGATTTACCTTGCTTGCCCTTTTCTCTTTGCCTTCCCCTGCTTTCAACACTTAAAGCATTACCTGATGTTTCCCCTGTGCTTTTCCTATGAATTTCTTCATTCAAGATTACACTAACAACATCATCAACTTTCAAGATATTTGAAGCAGATGCAGTATTACTAACTACCATTACCAAACTATGCCAACTTTTAGGTAAAGAGCATAAGATTAAGAGAGCCTTAATTTCATCATCAAAAACTATTTTGACTGAATTTAACTGATTTACTATTATATGGAAATCATTAATATGACTAGATACAGATCCACCTTCCTGCATTTACAAATTAAATAATTCCTTCATAAGATAGGACTTATTCAAAGTTGAGGGTTTTTCATATAAATTTGCCAAAGTATCCATTAACTCTACCATTGTCTTTGCCTGTGATAAGTTGGAAAGCACAGAACCTGCCAAGCTCAACCTTATAGATCCAAGAGCCTTTCTATCAAGAACATTCCATTCTTCATCTTCCATATCTGTGGGCTTCCTTGAAACCCCACCCAATGGTAAATACAAATATTTCTGATATATATAATCTTCAATCTGCATCCTCCATAATTGATAATTCTTGCCATTAAATTTCTCCATTCTTAGTTTACTTTCTTCTACCATTACTTTACTCCCACTCAATTAGAAACCCCTGTGAGTGAATTCTGTAATCAACAAACACTAACATGCTCTGATACCAGTTGTTAGGATCTTAGAGCACAATTGATTACTTTTGTATAAGCAACTAAACATGAAATTGAAACCAGAAGTAATAAGTAACTAGATATCAAAAACAACAAATAATAAGAGATACAAGAAACAACCAATCTTGTATCAAACTCTTCCAGAAGGCAATACAATGAATAAATATCTCTCTCCTCACACCTCTTAGATGTACAGTATTTCTCCCTCAAGAGTTCTCTCTCTCTCTCTCAATCAATTACAATCAACTCAATTACTGAATTGTATTTTAGCAATCATGGAAAAAGATTTTTTAATAATCTTCTTGATTCTTGAAGATCTTCTTGATCTTGTTTATCTTGCTCAAATTACAATACTACCCCATGGGTATCTTAAATAGAATTTAAAAGCAAACAATAACTAGAAAAATAGACTCAAGACTAATTTTAGTCTTTACATGCAAACTAACTGTTCTCCTAAAAATAGCAATTCTGGAAATGTATAGAAGTCAGTGTCAGTCTGAAGATGACCGATGTTGGCTGACCCCTAATTGATGTCAATTGGTTATAACTGATTATGCTGATGTCAGTTGACCCCTAACCGATGTCGGTTGGTTCTTACCAATGCCAGTTCCTGTGTAAGCCCATCAACTTCAACATTAGCTCATTAGTGAAGCTTTTAGCTCCACAACTCAACACTTTTACTTGACCTTTTTTTGTGAGACGTGTAATGTTGGACACTTAACATTAGCTTGTTTTATCACAAGTCTTTGAATCAACCTTTTTGGATATACATATCCATTCTTTTGATTAGGTTAGACTAAATTTGAACCTCTTTTTAGCCATCACTTTTTTAGAGTTTGTATAACACTATCCCTTTTTGTTATGAAACATTTACTATGGATCCCAACATGTATTCCTACACTCATAATGGCCTCATGTACAATCCAAGATTTATTAATGTGGTCTCACAAGAAGATATGGTTCAAGACCCCTATGTAGATAATGTTGCTTATGAGACAAATCCTTATCAATCTTACAACACTCAATAAGGGGGACAAAACCAAGACCCATTGCCTCATAATTTGGTTAACATGCCACCATACTTAGAGTAGGGTCAAGAATAAATAGACAAGTACCTATGGTTGAAGAACCATTTCCTCGATAACCATATTATGTTACTACACCATCCCCATATGATTCTTATTTATTTAAGTGTCATGTATTGAACAATAAGGATGAGATTTGGGTTATAGATATAAAAGTAGGGGATAATTTTCCCATAGACTTCCCCCATGAGAATTTTTCAAGTCTAGTAAGAATGCCTCACAATATAATGTATAGTCAATAGGCTTCTTCTATCAATCCTTTAGCTCTAGTATAAACACCATATCATAACCCTAATATGCTTATCAAAGGCAAGGACTGTATGGATGATCATTTTGTATAAATTTAGATAGCATTCCAATGTACTTGAAGCTAGCATGTAATTTTAACTAGATGATCATGCCAAATAGATCTCTCATTGATTTGGTTCCTTTAATAAGAGTTTTAATAAAACTAATTGGTCAATACAATTAGGGTATTGACCCATTCACTCAAAACACTTTAGTCGATAAATTGTTTCATATTCCAACCATCGAAGAAGTGTCTTTTACTTATATATAAAACATTGAGCAAAACATAATAAATAATTCACAAGAAATTTCCAATCCAAATGAAAGTGGTGTAAGTACACAAATAACTAGTCTATAAAAAATTGTACCTTTAGTTAACACTATGAGTGGTTCTTCAAATCAAGGAGTAAGTTTTTTTATGTCCCAACCTCAACCAACTACTAGCACTAATCCCATACCAACTAATTCTTCAAGTTCTCAACCAAAAAGATTAGGTAGTCACCCAAGGACCAATGTCATGCCTCAACAAAAAAATGTGACAAATCTTACTCCTTCTGAATAGGCAATGAATAGTATTCCATAATAGTAAGGATAATATAATATACCAACATAGTAGAGGTAGAACATATTTCCACCTTAACAGTGGGAGACCAATGTTCCACCTCATCAAGTAGTAGTGAACATGCCTCTTTCCTCATAGACTAATGTACCAATTCAAATCCAAATGATGTCTAATCAACAATGTATGAATATTGGTCAGTGACAAGTGCCAAATCTTAAAAATCATAAACTTCTCAATAAGGATTCATTAAACTTATAGGTTATATTATTCCTCAAGTATCTATTAATAAACCTTTTCCTTTTGTGTAGAATGTGCCACTATTTCAATGACAATGTCTTGGCTTACAAGTATCCCCTCAATAAAAAGGTTTGATTAGTCAGTAGTAGGTCCCTATTCAACCCCAATAGGCATAGTACAGCCACATCCCTCCATCCCAACTTCAAAATACTCAAAACTAAGCCCATTTATCCAACCCTAACCAAAATATCACACCACAATATGTGCAATTTGAACAATCAAACCTTAATATATGCATATATATTCTTTGTCCATTCCCCAACCAAACTAACATACCCCAAAAAATACCTATATCATATCCATAGTTAAAGTGTTCCACTTGTGATTTCTCAACCATCTACCCATGATAATATTCCACCTTAAACCAATGTTCCCTTTAGTTTCTTATCCCAAAAATTACAATAGATGAAGGATGCAATTTTTGCCATTCAAGCTGGGAAACAAACCAAAAAATTTAAGTTGTATGATGTGTGTTCTTATCCATTTAATATGGAATATGTATAGATACCATTTTCTCTAAGATACAAACCACCAAAATTTGATAAATACAAGGGGAAGGTGACCCTAGGACTCATTTACCAAGTTCTTTGTTGCATGCCATCCTATGGCATATAATGACATATACCTTTTTTGTTGTTCTTAGGGATTCTAGTAAGACAATCTTTAGAGTAGTTTTTAATTTTGCCTAAGAATTCAATATCAAAATTTGATGATCTTTTACAAAATCTTGTGAAATACTTTTGATATAATTTCAAGCATGAGATTTCATTATTTGACTTGACATAAGATAGGCAAAAGGTTGGTGAGAGTTTTACAAGTTATCTATAGTGATGGAGATCCCTTGCAAGTTAATTCACTCATAGATTACTAGACAAACAATTAGCCGTTGTGTTTACCAAAAATTTTCATAGTGATATATCCTATCATCTGGAACTACAGTGTGTGCATACCTTTAAAGAGATCATTGATAAAGGTTTTTTGATTAACTTATCCCTTATTAAAAAAGGTATCATCAAGCTTACTTCATCAAATCAAAATAAAGGTACCAATCAATGAAATGGCCAAAACTAGCATCAAGTCTAAGGACAAACATCTCAAGCTACATAGGCCAATAATAATGATAAACCAAGGAAATTTAACCATAACAAGAATGTTATTGGAAATGGAGTAATAGAGTTAAGACATGTACAAATGGTTCAAATACCATCTACTCAACCCATACAACATATGTAAATTATTCACAACCCACAACCCTTTTAGCAAATGCAACAAGTGCAATAGCCCATGCCTATGTAATAAGTGTAGAAACCTTTGTGATATGGGCAACACTAAGGGTGACCACTCAGGTGGTAGAAAATTCCTTGAATCTTGTATTGTTTTCATTCTTGGAAGTCACATTGTCGGTGACAGTTATTTCCTTGAGCCATTATGTCCTCGAGCACTGTATTGTTTTAATTTTGTTATTTCTCTTGAGCCACTCATTCTTAAAAGGTCACCATTAATTCCTCAAGCCATTGAATATCTCAATGTTTTCAAAAATATGTATAAATGCATTGTAACCTGAGAAGGGAAAGTAGACATCTCTTCTCAGAGATAACCGTATGTTTTGTATCTGTAATTTTTTGATTCAACAAAACATCTCTTTTCAAAGATAAGCCTATATTTGTATTTCAATTGTTAAGTAATATGATGTCTCTTCTTAGAGAATCCATTACTATTGTGTTATTTATATGCTATTGAAATATTTTTCAACTAGAACTTCTAAGTTTTGGATTAGTGGCATCAAAGCGATTTGTCTTGAGAGTGTATGTTCCCGAGGACGAGGTCAGGATACAGGAAACTTGGGTGGGAAGTGATAGAGCTTCCAAACACTCCACCTATGCACCCCAAATGACCTCAAATCATAGACAACACTGAGACATCTAATCCTTTCAACATAATGGTGAATGAAGCCCTCTAGTGGCAATAAGCACAGATGCTCCAATAATTTGCTCAAATTATTCAAACACTTCTAATGGGAAATTCAGGCTACACATCTAGGCTCCTCATCGAGGGAGCTTCCTTTTAGTTCCCCAATACCCTTCAAAGTTTAGGTAAATTTTGATATTCCCACATTTGAAGGCAAAATCAATGCTGATGTAGTGGAAAATTAGTTGGATCAATTATCATCCTACTTCTTTGTAAATAAGTTCACCGATGGAGAAAAGATCACTTTTGCTCTTTTGAAATCATCATTGCCCATGAAAAACTGGTGGGAAGTGTACAAAAAGAGGTTTAGTATAGATATCATTAGCCTTGGGGTGGAACCCACCTGGGATGATTTTATGGAAGCAGTAAAAGAATAATACTATCCCATCGACGCGTATGCTGATCTGTATATACAATGGCAACAACTTTGCCAAGGTAAGGACTAATTTGTGTAAGATTACATAGACACATTTCATTCTTTATCTACAATACTATGCATTCAAGAAGTGAGAAACATAAAAATCTCAAATATCGTGGTGGACTACAATGGTACATTTAGGGGGAAATGGAACTCTTCAATTTGGAAACCATTGGTGAGGCATACAAGTTCACAGTAAAGATTGAGCAGAAGCATGAAATAATGGATATAAAGAATTAGTATTCAAAATGGAAAAGTGATAAATAAGGTCAAACATGAGGCCAAAATTGGAAGCAAAAGGAAGGAAAGATTGGGAAGTGGTGTGGTTATCACAAATCTAAAACTCACTCCAAAGAAGAATGTCAAGCTATCAAATCACTGCTTTTTGAGTCACCATACTCAACATCTACTACTCTACCTCATATAAACCCTATAGTCAAAGAGGTTAAATAAGAAATTATAGATGTTGATCTTGAATCCATTGTGCTTCATCATAGACACACGATGAGATGCTAGATGATAAGGAAAGATTGTTTCACTCTAAATGGGTGAAAGGTAAGCCTCTGCATTTCATTCTTAATAGTGGAAGTCAAAATAATTTAATCTCTACTAATGTTGTGAAAAGCCTAAATCTATCCATGAATCCTCACGTAAAACCATACAATATTGGATGGTTGAGCCCAGGGAGAGACCTCCGTGTCACCCACCAATGTCTTCTCTCATTTGCAATACAACCTTTCCAAGATGAGGTCTTATGTGATGTGGTCAATCTAGATGTTTGTGATGTACTCTTTGGTTAGCCATTCATGTATGATCGACATGGTACATACGAATCAAGAACTAGATGGATCACTCTCACTCTTGGAACATAGCGCTATAGGGTACCAAAAGTACCACCTTCCACATTCATCTCTCTGCTTAGCGCTAAGAAATTTGTTTTCATGGTGGTCAAGCCACAGGAATCCAAAAGGGCTGATGTTATAGCCTTGACAACACAACAATAGAAGCAAATAGATACCATGTTGAAGAAGTTCACAACCTTCCATCCATAGACTGATGGTTAGATAGAAATGGTGAATAATCAGGCCCCATATAGTTCCATAAACCACAGTCCCCTCCAAGTGTGCATCGGGAATAAAATCAAGACACAACTCCCACACCTAATGGGGAACTATGATGCAATGGGGACCATTGCTTTTTAAGGAGGGAGGAATGATTTGGGCAACACTTTGGGTGACCACTCGCGTGGCACAGAAAATTCCTCAAATCTTGTATTGTTTTCATTCTTGGAAGTCACATTATCGGTGAAAGTTATTTCCTCAAGCCATTATGTCCTCAAGCACTATATTATTTTAATTTTGTTATTTCTATTGAGCCACTCATTCTTAACAGGTCACCGTTAATTCCTTGAGTCACTCAATCTTCTGATGTTTTCAAAAATATGTATAAATGCATTATAACCCAAGAAGGGAAAGCAGACATCTCTTCTCAGAGATAAGCATATGTTTTGTATCTACAATTTTTTGATTCAACAAAACATCTCTTTTTAGAGATAAGCCTATATTTGTATTGTGGTTGTTAAGTAATACAACGTCTCTTCTCAAAGAATCCATTGTTATTGTGTTATTTATGTGCTATTGAAATATTTGTCAACTAGAACTTCTAAGTTTTGGATTACTTTGCCACTACAATATCCTCCTTTAAGGTTAATAGTTCCTACTCATCACATCATGGTTTCAGTGACCTTGAATAACCTATTGAGTTTATGTTTTGCAAACTTATCATTTCTAATTTGATTAGCTAGCCTATATCAAAACATTATCCTTAAGGCATTCCTTATCCTCATTGGTACCACCAAAATGAATTCTATGAATATCATCAATTTAATGGACATAATTTACACCATTGTGTGAAAATTAAACATTTGATTTAGAATATGTTAGAGAAAGGGGAGATAACATTGGATGGTGGTGCTTCCACTTCTAATCAAACCCTTGGAATCTATCAAAAACGCTTTCCCCAACATAATAGCCAACCATAAAAGAAAAAAAACAACAATGGCTAATGCAATACCAATAATAGTTTCAATAACCAAGGCCAAACCAATATAATCAATAAAATAACCAACAAAAGAACCAATAGTATCTAAATAATGGATAAAACCAAGGTCAGAATGGAAACAACCAAAATACCTACCATGTAGTTGTACATAACTATAATAGGGTTGTAGGTGATATTACAAAAGGTCATGTTAACACCATATCCATTAGTCTAAGATTGAATACCTATCAATTAAGACATTTGATAAATAATACCAACCCACCAACTCACATTGGTAATCCTTCCTTAACCTAGGAATAGATACAAGCATACTAGTAATAGGGATTACAAATTTCAGACCCTATATTTATAGCTCATTTTACCTCATGACCATACACAAGTGCACTCGAAATCAAGAATTATTCTATTTGGTCCCCCACCATCACCATCATTTATTAGCAATCATGGTACTATGTTTAATACTAATTATTAAATCACAACTTGGAGGTCAAATATTACCATATTAGGCCCACAACCATCTTCTACTTTTCCCATCACCCAACTAGCCATTTAACCTCATAATGAAACATTTAACACTGACTAAGAGAATAAATTTGACATTGTGGAATAATTACAAAATATGCCTGCACAAATATCCATTTTAGATTTGTTGTGTACATTAACAATCCAATAAAACATTTTGAATGAGTTCTGAAGCCAATCTATAGTTTTAAGTGACATATCCCCTAATAAATTCCAAGCTTTGGTTGGACACCTAGCTCCAACCCAACAAATCACTTTCAACCAAAGTGATATGTCATCGCTTGGCCCATTACATAAAAACCACTTATACATTGAAGTTTGCATAAAGAGACGCAAAGTGAAACATGTCCTTATAGAAAATGGATATGGTCTAAACATAGTGTCTATAAATCTCATCAAGCTTCTGAGGTACATGATGGTATATATTCAAGTAGAGACCCTAACCATCAAAGCTTATGATAATGAATAATGAGAATCACAAGGCACCATCTATTTACTAGTTATCTTTGGGCCCTTGACCCATGATGCTCTTTTCCATGTGCTAGATCTTGATTTATCATATAATATGCTTTTAGGTAGACCTTGGTTACATGAAATTAGTGTATTCCCATTGATGTTGCACCAATGTATCAAGTTCTCTTATTTAGGGATGGAAGTTTGTATACTAGGAAATTTACATGCATATAAGCATTGCAAACACCTAGAGGCCAAGTTTAAGAGTTATAACTATCATTTTGGCATGAATCCAGTGTCTAAGTAAGATAAGGTAAAAGTAATACTCTTTGATTTACTAGAGGATAATTGCATTGATCTTAATACTATTCATTCTATTTCTCACATGCCACCTCCTGAGATATATAATCATTATACCATCTCATCTAATGACCTAGGAGAGTATTTAACCCATGATACCTTTCATATCACCAACCTTCCATAGAACCCAAATTCCTTTGGAAGACCTAAAGCTAAGACATTTCATCTAGAATGGCAACAAAATGGTAAAGGTAAAGGACCTGTCACATCTATACTAACATCTAGCCTAGAAAAGGACACTCTTGAAGGGGATGAATCATGGTTGTATAATGACAAGTAGGAAATTGTTATAATAATGCAAAGTACCTTATTCTCAATATGATCAAGAAGAATCAAGACTATGAAGGAGGCCTTGAACCAAATCAATGTGGCACACTCAAGCTAATTTTCATGACTAGATACAAAAAGACCCATGGACTTGGATTTAAACTACCTGGGGGTGACCCCATGTACCTTAATCATGTTCTATCACCATCAACTATTGATGATGATGATAAAAGTGAATCAGATTCTAATCATAGCCTTTTTGATAACCTAGCTGAGACCAACCTGTTTAACCCTCATTCTTTTTATACTCTTAGAATAGTCATTCATCACAACCCACTACCATTGTATTATCTCTAATTGATAGACTAGGACCAACAACATTCCAATGTGTTGATTGATGAGTTCTAAAATGATGAGGATTTTTGTGATTTTTTAGGCTTTAGAGACAATGTTCTATTGGGTGACCATAAATTAGGGTTCTCAATCAAGTTAGATCCTAAAGCCTATTTTGGAGAGTGGATGAACACCTTTACCCAGAATAAAATAATTAAAACTCTAAGGTCTCAAAGTGAAAAACTCTTTGAGGCACCTTTTGAGTAGGGAAAAAGTAAAGAAAAAGGTCAATCTAGTGGTGAAAACCTATTTTAGGCACCATTAGATGGGGGTGTTCAACCTTCAAACATAACTCAAGAAACCACTAATGATGAGCTTGTATGTGAGTCTGAGTCCAATTTTGAAGAACAACAAGCTTTCAATTGAATCATTCAAGAGTTTCTAACATTTTTTGTTACATGGCCAAACCTCCCATTAGGGGAATCTAATTCATCATGCCTATGAGAATTCAAAGAGTATGTCCTAATAGAGGACTCTAATGTTGCTAATCATTTCAAATAATTGCCCAATATTCTTGAAGATAGTTTGACCCTTTTAGTGAAAGATAAAACAAAGGTTAACATCAGGTCCCTAGATGACCCAAAGTGGATTAAGCTAGCCATGTTTCTTACTAAGAAGGAGCAAGAAGTCCTTATAGCCCTTTTGAGGGAATTTGTTGACATATTTGCATGATCATATTTTGACATGCTAGGTTTGGACTTTACCTTGGTTATGTACCACCTTATGGTCAATCCTGATGCCAAACTAGTCAAACAAAAGTTGCATACAATACATCCTCACATTACTATATTAGTGAAAAAAGATTTGGAAAAACTCTTAGAAGTAGGATGTATTTTATTGATCAACTATTCAGAGTGGATCTCCAATGTTGTACTAATTAGAAAAATGATAGATGGAATTAGAGTATGTACTTATTTATATGATATAAACAAATCCTTCCCTAAGGATGACTTTCCATTGCCAAACATTGACATGATCATTGACTCCACAGTGGGTTATGAAATGCTTTCATTAATGGATGGATTTTTAGGGTACAACCATATCAAGATAACACCGAAAGACTAACACAAAACAAAATTCACCACTCTATGGTGAAAATTCTATTATAAAGTTATGATATTTGGCCTAAAAATATAGGGGTCACCTATCAAAGAGTCATGACTATCATATTTCATGATATGATGCATGACATTATTGAATACTATATTGATGACATTCTTGGCAAATCAAAGACCAAGGCTGATCATCCAACAGTGCTATGCAAAATATTTGAAAGACTACATGAGTATAAAGTCAAATTTAATCATAATAAGTGTGTCTTTAGAGTCACATTAGGAAAAATTTTAGGCTTCATTGTGTCTCATTAAGGCATTGAGGTCAATCCAACAAAATTCTAAACCATAATAGAGATGAAACCATTGACTAATTTGAAGTAGCTCCATAGTTTGTAGGGGAAAATCTAGTCTATAAGATGCTTCATATCTCAATTAGATAATAAATGTCATCCTTTTGTGCATCTTATAAATAAAGGAGTCACATTTCATTAGGATGATCAATGCCAGACAACTTTTTAATAGCTAAAGGACTATCTGGTGAATCCACCTATTTTATTGCCTCCTATGCTAGGAAAGTCATTCTTTTTGTATCTATCCACTTCTAACAATGCCCTAGGGGTAGTTTTATATTAGCATGATGATAATAAAAACTATAATACCATGTACTATTTAATTCATAAATTGGTTGCATATGAACATAATTATATACCCATAAAAAATCTTGTTTAGTCATGGTTTTCATAACTCAGAAACTGCACCATTACATGTTAAACAATAAGACCATGGTTGTTTCAAAAGTAGATCCACTCAAGTAACTAATATTTAAAATAAATTTACAAGGCTACATGGTCAAATATATCATGCTTCTCAATGAGTTTGACATCGAGTAGGTCAACCAAAAAGTCATTAAGGGGCAAGTTCTTGAAGATCAACTTGCTAAAGCACCCCTTACTAATACAAAGCCACTCACATTCCAATTTATTGATAGATACATAATGACTATCATTAACACACATTTTGAGGAGTATCACTATAATTTATATTTTGATGGATCATTTACTACACATGGATTGGGGCATTCCTT
Source organism: Torreya grandis (assembly GCA_037957365.1). NCBI lineage: Eukaryota > Viridiplantae > Streptophyta > Pinopsida > Cupressales > Taxaceae > Torreya > Torreya grandis. Next base: position 3,483,116 of record JARHVA010001363.1, on the reverse strand, counting down.
ACATTTATTACACCATAAGGGGATCTAATCCTTAAATCATTCAAGATCAACTTTCCTTATACCAACAACATGGACAAATATGAAACACTTGTTGTAGGACTTTTCCAAGTGGTACAATGGAACATATCTCATTTAAGGTTTATGGTGATTCTCAATTAATCATCAATCAGGTTATAGACCAAAGATGATAAGATAGTGCCATACAAGGCCATGATTAACACTCTTAAATGATAGATTACTGACATTTAGTTTGAGTATATACCAAGGGTAAGTAACATAGTTTTATATGCTATGGATACTATTAAATATTTGATTCAAAAAATATACATAACTAAAGAATATCAGTTCTTTGACAATAATTTACTAGCACCAACTCATGAACTTTTAACCATCGCAATGATTTGTAATATTGTTGGTCCTAACTCTATCTAGTATAAAAACCTTTACAACTACCTCTAGGACCAAATTATACCACTTGACCTATCCCAAAAACAAACCAAAGCCTTCATCTACCAAGCCACTTGTTATACCTTACTTGGATCAACCCTTTACCAATGTAGCTTTGATGGAACTATACTTCATTATTTAACTTCAACATAATTTAAACTAGCATTATGGGAAGTTCATGAATGGAGTATGTGGATCACACACCAGTGGGCTAGTCCTATCCAAAAATATATTACATATTGGTTATTATTGGCCCAAAATAGATGTAGATGCAAATTCATATGTAAATAAGTTCAATAAGTGTTAATGACATGCCAATCTGATTCATGCCCTGGCAAAGAATATAAAACCAATGTTGACACCATGGCCATTTACTACATGGGGGCTCAACCTCATTAGGAAGAACAATCCCACCTCATTTGACAACCATTAACATATCCTTACTAATAATGAATATTTACCTAAATGGGTCGAAGCTATACTCCTCACTTACGTGATTGAAAAACAAATTTCCAAGTTCATTTTCAACCATCTCATTTATTGTTATGGTATCCCTTCTGATATTATATATGATAATGGAGGATCATTCAAGAGCAAGGATTTAAAAAATCTATATACCAATTATAAAATCACATAACACTTTTCTATGGAATATTACCCCCAAGGTATTGGCCAGGGTGAAGCATCAAACAAAAGCATTGTCAACATTTTCAAAAAGATTGTCAATGATACTAGTTGAGACTGACACCTTTAGATATTCTACACCCTCTAGGCATACTGTACCAATTTCCATACCCCCATAGGAGCCACTCCATACTCGTTTGTTTATGGTACTAAGGCCATTCTTCCTATTGAGGTTGAGTTACCTTCTTTACACATCTCTTCCAAGCATGTCTTAGATGACAATGACTATTGAGTAACTTGCTTACAAGAGCTAGAGATACTTGATGAGAAATGCATGGATATGGTAAAAAATCTCTAAGCCTATCAAAATTGACTCTGAGTCCACTATAATCAACATGTGAAATATAGATAATTTGAACTTGATGATATTATCCTTAAAGAGAACTAAAACAATACCATGGAAAAAAAGAAGTATAAAAGCAATTTTAAACCCAAATGGGTTGGTCCTTTCATCATTATGATAAACTATGAAACAAGATCATACAAGCTTGTCACACTATATGGAAATGAACTTGATGATCTAATGAACATTATCCACCTCAAGCGGTTTACACTTAAGTAACTTGGTGTATTGTCTATAAAGACTATTTTAAGTTATGTCATTTTATCAATAGTCTTCTTTGTACTATAACATTTTACCATCCTATCATCCTACCAACCCATCACTTTTTAATATCACATATCCATTTTGCCTTACCTTCTTATTAATTGAGCTTATTTCTCCCTCCATACCTGGACTTATGACCTTGGTTCCATTCACATTTTTAGCAAAAGACTCTAGATTTAGTTTTAGTAGTTATTTCAAGTATTCTAAATAAAGGTAGTATTTTGGAGTCATAAGATATTAGTTTGGTAGTTGCATCCTTCATTTCTTTTTCCATTCTCTATACCAAGTGTGCCTGATTATAACCACCTATGGGCAAATAAGTGTCTCACTAGTTTTGCTACTAATTATAACCACATATGGGCAAATTAGTACCATTGACCTATGTCATTGTATCCTATTTATAAATACCTATGGGAAAACTAGGGGAAACAATTATTTATCATGCCTTAACATACCAACTAGTCATTTCCTATGTTATACTATACTTTTATACCAACTATGCCTATTTTGTTTGAATTGGTTATGACACTAGTCAAATTCCTCCACGGTAAGTTATAACTATAGTGACTTAAGGTATCATCTTGGGACTATATAGTCCAGGCTATTATCATATTGTGAGAAACCTAACCCACACTCTCACCATTTTTTAAGCAACCTAAGCCACACTCTCACCATTTTATGAGAAACCTAAGCCATGCTCTCACCATTTTACAAGAAATCTAAGAAAATCTCTCATCATTTTATGATCTTAGAGAACTTAGTGTCTTGTCATTCTCAACTGAGTTGAAATACTCAAAAATTTAAAAAATATTTGTAAAATTATTTAGAAAAACCAAAAACATTAACCATTTCTTTGGCTTAAGGATTCTAGGAACCCTTACTAAGTCACAAGCAAATAACTTGTCACTTAGTTTCCCCATCTTTTTTGGCTTTTTCTCCCATGCACTTGCCATTTTTCAAGACCATTCCTAGTCTTCTATCACATCCATCATGTTTGTTTTTATTAGTTATCAATTTCTTCCCATTTTTTGGGAGAACTACATTTGGCCTAAAGTTTTTGTTGGATATTATGTCCATATAACTATGTAATCAACATCCACTTTCCTAGTGCATATGGAGATAGCTCAGCCACCCCCTTCCTTTTATTTTATTCCCCCAATCATGTTTATTTGCTAAGTTGTCACCTATATTCTAGGGGTAATGTTTATCTAGTCTAATTCATGTTGTTTGTACTAATATTAGGACTAACTATTATTTGTTTCTTTTTTTCTTCTTTGATTGCTTGTTTGTTTGTTTGTTGTTTATGTGCCTATTAGTTCTCTATAAGCATTGTTACCTTGATTTAGTCTATGTGCATTCACTAGGTGATTCCTTGACCATTTATAATTGAATTCATCCATATTCATATGTCTACATTGTTATCATGATTTTTATCATTGGTGCATTATTTTCCCTTGAAAATTGGATATTGGGAGTCATTCCGTATAGATATTTCATCCCAATCCTCCTGGTGTTCTATCATGATGCCTATTATATAGTGCTATAATAAAAATTAGATTCAATAAGTCTACTCAATAATGATGGCATCAACATCTCCTTAGTACCAACATCAGTGACATCCCAATCATATCCCAAATAAAGTAATTAAAAATTAAATAATTCCAACCTTTGTTTGTTCATATAAGTATTTACCTACTAGCAGGTTGTCCCAATTCATCTTTATCCTTTATATCAAGTTACCCACATCATATTTGCCATCATCATCTAATCAATCATGTTTTCCATAATCAGGGTCTAATGCTTATAACTACCTATGGGCAAATCATTGTACACTATCCCACCTAAATTTATCAATGACTATAACTATCTTTGCGCAAATAATTGTGTTCTCACCAAATTTACCTTATTTTTACAAAATAGGGGCATATTGTTATCTTGTTTATCTATCCTAACTAGGTAAACTCCATCTTATCATTTATTATAAACTGCCTTTGAGCAAATCATCGTGTTATCATATCACATTGCAACATCAGGTACAATGCTTATAACCACATTTGGGAAAACCATTTCACACCATCCCACTTGTATTATCAATGATTTTGACTAATTTTTCAAACTCATTATGTTCTCACCCCATCATCTTCCTTTCTTTGGTCCCCTCATTTCCCTTCTTTCTTTTTGAGGGATCATTTGCCAACCTACTTGTGCTAATTATTCCCTCAAAGGGACATCATATACTTCATCCATTACCATTAAAGTTATAGGCATGCATAACCTTTTTATTTTTTGAGAAGATGTTACTATGCCTATAGCTTACAACTCCTTCCCAAACAAGGGAAAATTGTAAACACCTAAAATTGGCCACCAATGACCTTTAACTAGGCTTTTGATTAATTTTTATCAAAGCATCACAATTTAGCCTAAAAACACTAAAACACATTAAATGATTCAAATTTTTGATATACAAGTGTTGATTTCAGCCATAGTATCATTAAACAAGGAAATGTAATTTATGAGATACTAACTTTGATCAGATCATTTTGAATCAAAATGATTATTTTACACTTGGGTGCTTTGGGTTGATCTTTTCTACCAAATTTCTTACACAAGACATGTGCCTTTATTATTTTGTGATAGAAACATCCTAAGTAGGATAATGGATCCAACGTATCTAACATCACATTATAATTCCAAACCAATCAAATTTTGAACCAATAATATGAAATTTTGACCAATTTGATTAATTTATGCACCAATTACCAGGATTTAATTCAAATTTAACTAATAATTTTTAAATCTAATTAATTCAAATCAAGAGCTTAAGTTAATTTTACATGGAACTTGTTGAATATTTATTTTTTTAAACTAATTATGAGTTTTTACATCATCAAGTGACATCATTTCTTGAAAAGACATCTTCATGTCATAAATGCATAAAATATCTGATCAAGCACTCCCATGCCTCTTTAATGTCTCTTTATCCCAAATATTTATGAGTTAATTTATTGAATTTGACCTCCAAAATTTAATTGATTCTTAGCCACACATCTCCATCTTAAGATGGATGGTTCAAGTTCATTCTAATCATTTTGAAAAATCTATAAATAAGAGGCCTTACTTATTGATTTTTAAGCTTGGATAATGTAAATTTATAATGAAAAAATAATTCCAAATCCTCATGAAATTAGTTTTATAATACTCAATTATTTATCCAAGCCAAATCCATCACAAGGCAAAGGTGCCAAGGAGAGAGGGAGCCAAGCAACTCCATTGATGAAGAATCTTTGATGCATAATCTGAGCAAGCCACTTCAAAAAGATATTTGAATCATTCAAGGGAGGTGAAATATTATTTATCTTTTGCATTATAGTTTTTTTTTTAATTTATTTTTGTTCATTATGCTCCCCCCTTTGAGATAGGCTTAAGGTGTTAGTATTAGTGTGTTTTATTTTGGATTTGGTTTCATGCACTAACACTATACTAATATCCCCTTATTGCAATCATATGTTCACAATTATCTCTTTCTTCCCCTAAAATTATTAATTTTAATTGGATTTATATGTGAATAATAGAAATCATTACTAATTCAAACTATAAAATGAGTATTTTACCTTAGTTATTTTGTGTAATTTACAATTACATGTTAAAACTACATTGTATTAACATTTTCATTAGAAATATACCCATTTTATATGTACAATTCATAACAACATACTATAGATAATGTTTTTTGGTAGTAGAAGACTCTTGAAGACCAACTCTGAATATCCCCAGTCTAGCTCTAAAGATGCCCAGTCTGACTATAAAGATGCCCAGTCTGACTCTGAATATGCCCCTTCTAGCTCTAAATATTCCCAAACTAGTTACAAAGAAATATATAAATCTTGGAAAATAATAACTTAGGATTATGCATTGATGAAAAGCATATATGATTGATAAGAAGTAGTCTAGTGTGTTTTTGGGAACCATTCTAATAGTCATATATATATTTTCCAAAAATATTAATATCTATTTATAGCCATGTTATTTAAAGAAGTTTCTTATGAGTGATTATAAGTACTATGTTTTGATCTACTATGTTACTTGAGATCAAATGGTTATAAATAATAGATAATTTGATAATAGAAGTAAATTAAGAATCATGCAAGGAACTAAATCCAGTGCTTTTCATTGATTTTCCTTCAAATGTGTAAAGGACATTATTATGTTATTATTTTAGAACAATACAAGATCTTATTTAAGATATGATCTTGTTAGTTTTTTTATATGTCTTAATACATATCTTGTAATATGTGGTAATATATAAACATATAATTTTGATGATAGATATAGTAGTTAGATAGAGTATTAAGGATTTAAAATTTTGAGTATCACTATTTTTCAACATTGTAAGCATTTTCCAGAAGTAATGAGAAATGATTCCATGAATTTTCCCATAAATATAAGAGTGTTAAAATATTATTATGAGGGAGAGAAAGGGCCCACTCAACCAAAGAAGTAATATCTATTTTTGTATTTATGTATTTATTTCATACTATTATATGTCTTAAAGTTATCATCCATTATCTTATGCAAAGTATTGTGTTGTGTTTTACTTTTAGGATTATATGTTATTATGTGTGTTTCAAGTAAGCTTAATTTCATTATTTTCCTTCTAAAGCTTTTTTATTTTTTGACAAATAGATTAGTTGTGTGCTTTTATTTCATTCAATTTACATTTATATAAAGTAAACTAAAAGTGTGTTTACTTTCATGTTATTCAAATTCTAGTAAGAGTGTTTCCCTTCCAAGTAATTTCAGTTTAGTAAGTTTGTTTTATTCTAAAGTTATATCTTAGGATTCAATTCAATCAAGTAGATTATAACTTATAAATAGATGATCAACAAAACACTGCAGATAGAAAGTTGTCAGTTATCATTTAACATACCTTACTACTAACTATTGTTGGACACTAGACATCTTGACATAACACATTTATCTAAATTAAGAGGACATAAAGACCCTAATGATTTACCCTCCTACCAAACACATTCAATAAATATTTCTCATTAGAGTCAAACAAATTACTGTCTTGTCTTAGTTACCCCATTTAAATAAGGTAAAGACTTTAAATATATAATACAATAATACACAAATCACATTTATCATAATCTAATTTCACCAATTTCCATATAATATATATTTTTAATATATTTTATCATCAAAAGATAATTTGAATCAACTAAAAAAGAACCTTTATCCATCTCATAGATTAAGACAAGGTGTCTTTTTTTATTTTCCAGGGCCATTACCTATGCTAGTCCTTGATAGTTAGAGGCCTCATTCCAAACTTACCAAGTATATTACTATTATCAAAATAAAATTAAGTGTGTTAGTGGAAAAGAATAAAATTTCACTAAGGAGAGTTGTATCAAGAATAACTCTAGTGAGATGTTCACTTTACTTATTCACCAAGGCATCTCATTCATGACCTAAGCAATTCAATTTTTAGCATAAAAAAGATGGAAGTACATTCAAACACTATTTTCATTTATAAATTTTTATTTTAAATGAAACTAAACTCATCCACTATCACAATAATATTATACCATATCAAAACACTAAATTTATATCAACAATTATATTAGGCTTTCCCTAATAAGACATCCCTTGTTTCCACCATGTATTACAACTTAAGTTCATAGTAAGATAATTCATAAGTCATAAGGCCATAACACTGTAAACTCTCATTTTATTAAACTATCAAGTAACATTCAAGGTAAGCTAAAGTATGACCCATAATTCTTTCATATATCTCTTATTAACTATAACAAGTTCAATTATGAAAATATCATACTAGTCTACCTTTCTAACAATTTAATTTTCATGTGAGACTCATTACGATAAATAATTTAAATAGATATGATATAGCCATAATGAGATAGTCTCACACATTCATAATTTTGATTACACAATATTTGGTTGTCTTTAATAATGACATTATAAATTTCATAATTTCGCATGTAAGGAATACATTAACATACTTTTTTAATATTATAACAAAGGATAAGTTTTGTTTCATTGCATGCTACCATAAAAATATACTAGAATGATGTAGAATTAAATCAAATAGAAGTGGTATTTGAGTCATAAGAGTGCTACATGAGACAAATTATTCATAACTTAGCCCTGGACATTTACTAGAGCCTTTTATCACACTTTTCCAGCCTTTTTATGAACCACAAGCATCCCTAATCAACTAAAACATAGTCTTAGACCTTTATTCCTAGATCCTAGCCATTTGTGTCTAGTAGCCTACCAAATGGACATTAGCACCACATTAAGGATGCTAGAGCCACATGGCATTAGTGTCCCCAAAATGGCATGAATGTCTCTTTCCCTAAATTTACTAAATAGATATATTTTCAAAAGTAAAACCCTCATAAGGTCATCATAAGCTTATTTTATTAGTCTAATAAACATTTTAAATACATGAACTTTAGATCTCTATCGACTAGAAGGAAATTAGATGCATCTTATCCTATTTGTTGAGGAAATTAGATGCATATTTTATTATTCCTATGTGTTGAGTATGTCCATATTATCCTAATAATGAACACACATTTTTAGCTCATGCCTTAATTTTAAGTAAGATTAGGGTTTGAATCATAAATCATCTACTACGTGCATATTACAAAATTTTAGACTTTATACATGTAAGAACATATCCTAGAAACATGGGTGTAGGTACACCCACAATTTAGGAATAGTTTTATACATAAGACACTAGAGCCATTGTTAGGACACTAAAGCCACATGGAATTATTGTCCAAGTATGGCACTACTATCTAGGAGAGGATCTAACATAGGGATTTAGTCGATGACATTCAAACCTATTCATATCTTAGTTTTTAACACTTAGATACTTTGGATTAGGTGTTTTCTAGATAAGTCTTTATTTTCACATATTTGTTACTATTTTTATAAATTAAAATAAAGTCAAAATTTATAATAAATTAGTGGTTATTTATTTCATATTTTTTCATTGATTTAGACTATTTAAAACTTTAATCAAATATAGGATTTTCCTAGTTAAACACTAAAAGGTTAAAACATTTGGTGAACATGACTTACTTTAAATATTACCTAAAACCCAAGTTTGCATTCTCCAAAATTTTGTGCACTATATTAGGCTTAAAAACTTCTATTTTTTTATTTTTTAGTATAGCCTAGCTCATTACATCAATCTTACATTGGGGTTTCATTTATTTAAATATAATTTAATTTTTTTCAAAGCAACCCTAATTCAAAAACCCTAGCCTTAGATGCTCTTAGGGTTTATATCCTTATTTTTCCTATTTTCATTAACTACTTTAAATTTTTTAGATTTCATATATTATGTTTTAATATCTTTAGTCCATTTTGTTTGCTATATGCCATCTAAAAAAGTTAACTCTCTTCCATTAATAAGAAGTACTAGATTAAGTGGTAGTCCTATAGAGCATATTCAGATTCCTGCTATCCAAGCCTATAACATAGATAAGGGACCTATCATTAACTTAAATTATGCATCCTTCACACCTTTATTATGTGGATTTCAATGATAATGCATTCAAACATGAGAAATATAATAAAGATCAATATGATATACAAATTAAAAATCAAGACACTCTCCTTAAACTTAACAATGATGACATGATTATTAATAAAGATGAATTGTTATAGGACTTAAGGTATAGAATTTGGTAACAAACCCTTGATCATGCACAAATCCTACAAACCATATTGGAAATAAAGAATAAAACAAATAATAGTCAATCTTCAACTACCCTATCTAATAACATTATTACACGTATGGTGGGACCAACTCATCTAGCACAACCTAAAATTATAATTCAACATCCTTAAATGATAGATACAACTATTATGTATATTTCCTTCAATCTAGATGTACAATCCCTTATGCATGAGATTTATACTTTTTAGGCTAAGGTGTTGCATATTGAGAAGGGAGTCATTAGGACATCACATATCTTGGATTATAATATTCTCTTACATACAACTTTGGCACATCACATAGAGGAAACTCCCTTACCATCTATTTTTGTATCACCTAAGCTTACATTATATTATGGCAAGGGTGACCCAGAGAACCATCTTAGATATTTTCATGAAGCATGTTTGGACTATGTGTCTAATGATTATCTTATTACAAAGTTATTTCCATGTAGTTTAAAAGATTATTCCATACAATGGTTTTATGATTTACCAAATCAATCAATCAATCCTTTGGATGACATGTTTTTAACACACTTTCTCATCAACATCAGTGATAAGATATTATATACCCAAGTAACATAGTTGAAATAAAAGTCAAACGAGCCTATGACCAACTATATCTTACCATACAAGACTATATTAGCCAGATTGACTAGATCCATGATAGATAAAGAGCTTATGGAATCTTTAAACAAAGTATTTTCCCATTATTACATAAAGATATCTTGTTTGATAAGTTTCCTACATTCATAGATTTATTCCACATAGTAAAAAAAGAGAGGTTAAGTCTATATCAATCACCAAACTCAAATATACCAATAGATTAGAATAAACAATTAAGAGTTAAAATAAGCCTTCATACAAGTTAAGGGATACCAAGAACAAGAGTGATCAAAATTCCATAGTCAGTGTAGCTTTTGAGCCATCTCCTAGATTGGTTTTATCTACTCCTGAGCACCAAATCTTCACCAACCTTCTAGAGTCACCAACATGAGTTTTACAACAGATTTTGGAATGTAATGTCATAGCTTCCCTTCATATTAAATACGTTGATATGACATGGTCTCTTTTAAATAAATATGATTCTAATTCATTTTATGAGTATCACAAGGCACCATACCATACAATAAATAGATGTATAAGCCTAAAGTATAAGATACAAGATTTGATCGAGGCCAATAATTGATGTGGGCACACCCATAGAGACAAAAAAATCATAGTAAATAGAACCTAAGACATTAAATATATTATTATATCCATGTACAAATCACATAATAAATGAGGTAGATATCACACTCAGTGTTCACTACAAATATCAAGCACATCCACCACCAGCTTGATACCATACTATTATAAAGGAAGCACATCCATTGTATAACATTATTGGCATGTATCATACTAAAGTTCCACCTAGACCACTCATCACATTCTCATAGTAGTAAATTATTGATGATGATATATATATTTACATGCACTCTTTATATGAGTATACATAGATCATCATCCTATCTAGAGTATTGTCAAGCATTATCATGTGCACTATGACATTTTTTTATCATTTGAGGTACTCATAGTAGGATATAGTCCCCATATATATATATATATATACATACTCATAAATGGCTTTAGTTGTCATGTTTAGAGATTTATTGGGGAGAATATAATTTCATTATAGGTTGGACTAGAACATATAGCCATTTGGTTTTTAATAGTACCTAGTGTAGGTGTATTTGATATTTTATTGGGTCGATCATGGTCATAAAAACTCCAACCATCCCATCTACAATGCATATATGTTTAAAATACATTCACATAAATTAGGTGGCCAAAGTTGAGGGTCTCCCATATGAGTATCCTCTACCTATCCCATAAGTAGTTACAACATAGTCACTAATTATAGTTCTAGCGCCATTACTGTATATTGCATAGTTATTAGTTATAGCTTAGAGTATAATCCCTATGCATACATCATAGACTTCAATAGATCTACCAATACAAGAAATTTATAATCTTATGGTATCGACATGTATGCATAATCTCCCATGGAGGCCATTATTAGAGAGACCCCTACAACACAAATATGTCACAAATTTTATAAGACCTTCTTCCACTCAATCTATGCCATGATAAATATTATTGGGTTCTTGAGGTTCTCAACATAGGGCACCCACATCACCTATAGCTTCTTCTACTAGATGGGTTCATAATATCCCTATAATTAATAAGGAATCATAATCAGTGTCATAGATCCATGGCACTACATAGGTAGATATAGACAAATATTTCTCAATATAACAAATTATGGGATCACAGTTTCCCTTTCATATAGCATGCATGATCACAGTTCCCTTATTTGGCCTAAGTCATAGTGATATTGTGTCTCCCATGATACTCATCAGTTAGTATGGTTCCTACTCCTTTGTACATAATTTTTTCTCTCTTGTTCCTTGTACATATATTATTTTCATTTTATTATACATAACTTATATCCATAAAATACAAAAATAATATAACATGCCAAAACATAAAAACATTCAAATATTACTCATAAAACTCAAAATTTATAGATTATATGCATTTATATTTTTACACTTATTATACTTTCCAAACACTAAATATGTTTTTGATAAGGTAAGGTGGCAAACCAGGGGCTGAACCCTTCATAGAGAAAAAATGACATGAAGGCAATCAAACAAAATATGCCTTCAGAGAAATGATGACATTAGCTGAGAAACAACAAACACAGAAACAAAAGACAAGAAATAGAAAGACCAGAGTCAGAGAGGACTCTCCTTACATAACCATTGATTTGAGAAGATCATTAAGTTTCTCAGTATTCTCCACATTGTCAGCATGCCCAGTATTACCCACCTCTTTCAGAATAGACATGTTCAGGAGAATTATATTTCAGAGTCCCTTGGTGAAATTCTACTCCAACTTCTAAATATGATTCTTCAGGGCCCCAATTTCAGATTTCCAATCAGTCTCATTCTATATTTACTTGCTAGATTCCTCGACATACATTTTCCCCTTATTGTCAGTAGTTTCCATAGTGTTAGCACCATGCTCCTTAGTAACCTCAAAATCCCTAGTCTCCTACTTCCCTCTAGTGTCCTCAAAAATTTCCTAGATTTCTAGCTCCTTAGACTCTTCCTCCTGGGTTGCTTCCTCTGAATCACTTTTTGATTAATCAATGAGTCTAGCCTTTAGGGTAGGTTTACCTAAAATTTGCCCCAACCTTTGAACTCTGGATGAGAAGCCTTCCTTATTAATTTTGGAAGACTTATAAGATTTACCACCTTGGCCCCCCGTGGCCCTACCCAGATTTTTGTAGGTCCCCTCCGTGGTCTCTCTAATATTATCTTCCTCCTCATCAACCTTTATCTTCTTACCCTTCTTGCTCACAAAGGAGCTGGGGGTGTCAATATGGGTCTCTTCTGGGGTGGAGAAAGAAACATCTTTTGTTTTGGTAGGAGCAAGGGAAAAATAAGACTCATCATAGCATCGCCAGACACCAGATTGGAAGGAATGTATCCACTATCAATTTTGATAGTCTTAGATGGCTCAAGGGCTTGATGAAAGTTGTATAAGTATAAAATTAGGCCTTAGTGTAGGGGAATAGGGTTCATATCTAGCTTCTTAGCCATTTTAGCTCTCACCCTAAAGACAAAGTGTTCTAAAGAGAACAACAGCTAAAAAGGGAAGCTAATAATAACATTGCACATGAAGTGATTTAACAAAGGGAGGTGGTAATTGTAGAACCTAGTAAATTGACCTTTGAGCATGAATTACTTCATGAGAATGAATCACACTCTGTCCCATGGCTCTAAAAGTTTAGCTCACTTGAATCCTCCTTGATACGGGATGAGTTCTTCTCCCTCTCCTAGAAATAGTTTGTGGCTTGCAAGATCCATAATTTTTGTTTTCCTTTGAATTTTTATTCCCTACATGGCCATTATTATGGCCATAGAAATTGCCTTTTCATAGATTTCAAAACTGATTTCACCCACTGTGACTGACCTATTTAACCAAGATCTTACAAATTGCTCAGACAAGTTTTCATCGAACCCATTAAGCCTTTCTAGATATGGGCTGATTCCCCCTTCTTTATAATAATGCCAAACCAGTGGATTATCTTTGAATTCATAGTAAGATATTGGTTTTGTTTGAATATGGTCTACTCCCATTTTATATTTGTAGACCTAAACTATGGAGTTCCTAAGTTCAGCCTTCAACTTTGAAATGGTTGCTAACCCTTGTTTTCATTTATGCATAATGAAGATGTGATGGCTCATTATTCAAAATACCCTAAAAAGATGATCTTGTCTACTCCCATGCTTGGAAATTATTTCCCATTGATTTTCATAATGAGACTTGCATGCCTCAACCTCATGATGTAATGAATCATGAATGATTGTCAAACAAATACCAAAGTTATCAAGTTCTGAAATCCATGATGGCCCTCTCCAAATGGACCACCTCTGAGAGCTATCCTTGTCATAAATGTGCCTCATCCTTGAAAAGTCATCTCCTTTTGAATAATATCCCTAATGTTTAAGGGAATATGAACACCTTTTCACCACACCCTCCAGCCTAAAAATTGCTGACCAAGATTGGCACAAGCATCAACAACCCTATTTCCCTCTCTGTAAATATGGGAAATCTCTACTCTAGAGAACTTCTGCAAAAGAAATTAAATATCTATAATGATGTATTTTAGCTTAATTCCCACATTTTATGCTTTATTAACAACATCTATGACCATTTTAGAGTCTCCTTGTATAATCAAGTTCCTTATTCATAGGGATATAGCCAAATTTAACCCCCATAGTAGAGCCATTGCTTTAGCATAGTTATTGTTCTAGCACTCTATTCCACCAGCATAGACAAAAGTCATCCATCCTTTATCATTCCTTATAATTACTCCTACACTAGCTTTACCATCTGACTTGGATGCCCCATCAAAGTTGAGTTTCATCCAATTAGGCTTTGGGGGGATCCATTTAGTATTTAGTCTCTGTAGAGTTTTGGAGTTATTATACCCAGGGATCTGGTTTAAAACCTTCCATTTGGCTACAATTTGGTTTTCAATTTGAGACAGGAGTTTCTCTACAGCATGAATATGAGCTTTTTTGACACTTTCCATAATGGTATTAACAAAGGAGTGAAACACTTGAGATGCATTTCTAACAGTGTCCCTAAAAATTCTATGGTTGTGCTCTTTCCATAAAATCTAGCTCAAACATGGTAGGGTTTGCTTCCATAATTCCATAAGCCAAGGATGTGTGAAGGTTGGATTATAGCTAAGGATTACTTCTTTAAGGTCAGAATTACAGACCCATTTATTACCAAAGTTATTAAGTATTGTGCCCCATAATTCTCGAGAAAAATCACAATGGATGAAGAGGTGTGAAACTAATTCCTCTTTTGAAACACATAAAAAACATGTGTTCACCAGGGTAAACCCTCTCTTTTGAATGTTATCTTATGTTAGGATTTTTTATGAGTAGTAGCCCACTAGAACATGTTAATTTTTGGAATAAGTTTATAATTCCAAATCTTTTTCCATACATCTTTATTCTGAGCTTTAGGAATGAGCAGATGGTAAGAAAATTTGATAGAGAACGATCCATTCTTATCTGGCCACCAGTAATGTTCATCTTCATGGGGGAAGAGAGTGATTTTTATCTCCTGAATGCATTGCTAGATCTCCCGCACTCTAGGGAAAAGCTCAGGCTAGTGATCACAACAGTCTAATAGATTTTTCTAGCTCTATATCCCATTGTTATTTTCCATATAATCACTGACTCTATCTCCAAAAAATTGAGTAGCCAAGTTAGCAATCTCTCCATAGTTTCCTTGTGTGATGAGAGCCTTGTCCTTTAACTAGATATCATCCTAGAATTTAATATGCCAGCCATTTCAAAGTTTCCATCTAATTCCCTATTTAAGAAGGCTTCTAATTTTTATCATTTTATTCCATATCATATATCCCTAGGGTAATCCCATCTATTGAAGAAAGTTGGAATCATCAATGCTATGCATGTATTTGGCATACATTATTTCCCCCCAATCATTATTTTTATATATTAGGTTCCAACTAATTTTTGAGAGAAGGGCTTTGTTCATGTTCTTGATAGACCTAATATTGAGTCCACCATGAGATTTTGAAAGACACACCTTTTCGCATTTGATTAAAGACATTCTCTATTTCTCTTCCACCCCTGTCCATAAAAATTTCTTTGGATCTATTTTAGTTTATCAACAAAATATGCAAGAATTTTAAAAAGAGACAAGAAGTATGTAGGAATACCTTGCAGTGAGGCCTAAAGAAGTAGCATTTTACTACCACTATTGAGGAGTTTCCCTTTCCAACTAAGAAGTTTCCTCTGTGTTCTTTCCACAATTACATTCCAAAAACTAGGATATACCTCTTTGACCATGAGTGGGAGACCCAAGTAGGTAGCTGGTAGAGCAGCTTCAGCACATTCTAATATATCAATGATTAACGTCTAAGGTCATTAGGAGTGTTGAAGAAATACACATTGATTTTTTGGAAATTTATCCTTTGTCTAGACTCTATGGCATAATTATTTAACTTCCATCATCTAGATTCAATCACCGATGATATGCCAAAGAAGATGGTATTGTCCATAAACTACTGCACCACCATAGGATGAAGGGAGGAGGCAGGTTTGATGCCCACTAGCTTTTTTGAGGCTATATCTTCTTGTATGTATCTTCCCAATGCTTTTGCCATAATGATGAATAAGTACAGGGAGAGAGGGTCTCCCTAATGAATTCCTCTTTAAGATGAGGAAAACCCTCTAGGTACACCATTTACCAGCATCAAGAATTTTTTAGAAGAGACAACATTCCATATCAAGCGAGACATTTTATCATACATACATGTTTCATTTATTCTTATTGAGTGCTTTAAAATTACTTACATGACTCAAGTCATCTAAACTGATATAATATTTATATCATCTACCCACTAAGGGTATATACACTAATTCAAGATTATCCATTTGATACATCTACCCACTTGGGGTCATCTCATACATAGTTTATATTACTAGATTTTATCCTTAAACTCTATATATTCCAATTTTAACATTATTATATCTTTACATTGATCATTCCTACTCATAATCAATTTTTTTTACTATCACTAGTTTAGACTCAAAATATGTACATCCTAACTCTTACATAGATTTTTACTACATTCATGTATGCTTTCATTTCTATCTTTCCTAGTTTAGACTTGATTGTATTTTATATACTTCTTCTATTTGAGGGTATTTGAATATGCCATTGTTCTTTGGATCTATGCCACTTCTATTCATGTATGCCTTGGACATGTGTCCATGTCCCTTATGTGTGTTTTCTTAATTATGTATGAAAACATTTAATCATGTCCTTTTATGTGGCTATAAACCAAATTTATTGTTGCTAGCATATGTGGACATTTGAACATGTCCTTGTATGTCTTATTTTCTTAGATTTAGTAGCATGTTCCCATATCCCTTATATTATGACCCCTTGGCCTATTTTTCATGCCTAATGTGTTTTGTATGTATACTTTCTTGTATACATCATGGGGATGACAAATTTATTTTCTTGTTACACACACCAATTATCAATGCCATGAGGGACCTCATGCATTTACCCTTCCTACTTGGGTGTCATGATAGACATCATACCCCATCCCCCTAGGTAGCTAATCATATTTATTGTTATACACATTGATTACATTTATCTTGACACTCTTGTGTGATGATAGACACAACATGCATATTAAATTACATAATTAGGCTTAGATTCTCTTACATTATAATGTTATGTTTACACATTGTATTAGATTATCACACATGTAACATTTATGCTATGGCTAACACATTTTATGGAGCTATTTCTTTTGAGGATAGTTATTTCATAGGTTTAAAAACTACCCTCAAAATATGGGGTATTCAAAAAGGTTTATCATAGAGACCAAGATCCTACGTTATATTCACATAACATTTTTTAGCACACACACTCAATTCAAAAAATTAGACATAGGCAAAACATAAGAAATCGGTTCAGTGACTTAGATTTTAGACCATATAGACATTAGTGCCTATATATTGACACTATAACCATATGGTGCTAATATCTAAAACATGGTACTATTATCTAGTATCCCCAATTTTAGGGTAGTGTAGATTAGCTAGAATAGTACAATAGTGTACAATACAGGTTTACATAGATATAGATATAGGTTTGATAGTTATGCTCAGATTTTGATCATATTCAAACTATTTTAGTTCATATTCAAATCAATTACTTATATTGGGGGCATAATGTGCAACATGATCATTTCCATATTAAGTTCAAATACTTAGATACAATTATTACAACTCAATCTAGAATTAATATATTTAGATATTAGATTGGGGGCATGCACATAACATATTATTTCCATACATTTAGTTACACATAGGTTGATCATATGGAATGAAAAACTCCATGTCATTCTCTCACTCTATATACTTGACATCATATTAAAGGTTGTCACCAATTTCATGTCTTACTCCATCAGTAGTGGTTGGCATTCTCGAGTGGCCCATAGCTGCCTAATGTACCTAAATGTCCATGGAGTTGACATGCATAATTATATATACCTAGTTAGATATTTCCATTAATTTTTGCGTTTTAGTTTCAAATGCATCTACTACACATGGGTGGGAATGATGGAGGCATATCATACTTCAGTTCTTGATCCACCCACATGAGAGGGTTAGACACACTTTTAGTTTGATCCAAGCTATTCACAAGTTATGATCCACCAAGTGGTGGTGGGTAATGATGGATTCAAAAATAGATTGATTTATTAAGCCACCCATACATGAGGATTGAGTAAGCTATCATCTTATATAAAACTATTTAATTATATTACCACTATATACATGCACATACATAGGTTTTCACCAGATTCATGCATTAGTTCACATACCCAATGAGGCATATTTTTTCCTTTCCTCTTTCCCATCTTTTTACTCATGTTTTACTCAATTAGTTATTTATTTAGCACAGTCTCTTCATTTTTATATCTCTTAATTAAGGACTTATTTATGCACTTTTCATTATAATTTATGCTTTGGTTCATAATTCACATACTCAAACTCAACTACATGGGTTTCATATCCTAGGTAAGTTTAGGTATGCTTATTTTTCCTTTATACTATTCACTTCACTTTGTTACATTTCTATCGTAAATGGGGGGTGAATGTACTCACAAAAAAGTGGAGTTTGAATTCTAAGAGTGATACTTGAGACACCCTATTCCTATCTTATCCCTCTACCTATCTTAAAGCCTTTTATCACACTTTTTTATCCTTTGTACGAACCATGGGTTTCCTTAATTAGCTAAAACATAGTCTTATACCTTCATTCCCAGATCTTAGCCCTTTGTGACCAATATCTTACTAGCTAGACATTAGCACCACATTAAGGTCACTAGATCCACATGGCACAAGTGTCCCTAAAATGGAACTAATGTCTCTTTCCCTTACTTTCTCAAACAAATAAATTTTTAAAATTAAAACCCTATTAAGGTTGGCTTAAGCATATTTTATTATTTTTCACAAGTTATAGAACACTATAAATACATGAATTTTATACCTCTATCCACTATATGTAAATTAGATGAAAAAATACCTATTAAAACATGAAATAAGTTGAGCAAAATCAAGGTTGGTAATCCCTATTCTACCCTACTACTACATACTACCATTTATAGTTGACCTAAGCCCAGATTTTCTAAATTTCAAATCTCAAATACACTCAATACATTCAAGACCACTATAATTCTAGCATCACTTACACTTGAAAAAGCATTTAGGTGAGGAGAACTATATCGAGCTTGATCCCTCCTTAAATTTATTGGTATGTAGGCAACTCTCTTCATAATGGGGTGTTGAGGATGTCTAGCCTATCCTAATAATGAACACACATTTTCAGTGCATGACTTACTTTGAAGGAGGATTATGATTTTCATCATAAATCATCTATTACAAGCAAAATATAGTGTTTTATACTTTGTATGCATAGAAATAAAACCTAAAAATAGAGGTGTAGGTGCACCCAAAATTAAGGAATAGTCCTACATAGAGGACACTAGCTTCATTTTCAAGACACTAGATCTACATGGTGCTATTGTCCAAGTGTGGTGCTTCTATCTAGGAGAGGATCTAACATAGGTATTTAGTTGATAACACTTACACCTATTTGTATCTCAATTTTAAACATTCATATCTTCTACATCAATTATTTTCCAAATAAGTATTTATTTGCACATATTTATTACTATGTTTATAAAGTCAAAGAAATTCAAAATTTAAAACAAATTAGTCATTATTTATTGCATATTATTTAAATTATTTAGACTACTCAAAACTTTAATCAAACATAGGATTTACATAGCTAAACAATAAAAGGTTAAAACATGGACACAATAATGCCACATAGTCAAGTTGTAACACAAGGTACTTTTTATATTTTTGCCCAAGTTAGAGGACTAACTAGCATCTCAAAAAAGATTCAATCTAACTTGAAAACCCAGTCAAGAGTAAAATATAGTTGAAAGCTTCATTACTACAAGATTTATACATATTATGCTTCCATTTTTACTTCAAATTCCTTAATAAGATCATATGATAAAGCTTTCATGCTAAGTTTCCTTTCAATCTTATAAGAGAATAGGGTTTCTTCACTGTAAGATCATATTATGAAACTAATAAGGATTAAATAGTAAATGTAATAAATGATCCAAAATAGTCAATAGTTATTTATAAGTAAATAAAAAAATTAAGTTATAATCATCTCTTTCCTTTATATTTTAAGATACGTAATCCTTAAAATTTCTATTGCAAAAAATGAGCACAATACTTCAGTACCTCGTAAATCTATATGCCAAACTAAGACATAGTGATAAATAGGGTTTCAAGAATCATTTCCTTAATTTAATACCCCTCATGAAAATAACCTTCTCATGTCTAATCGAGGCATTCAAAAATCATGATAACTCATGGCAGTGAATAATTTTGAATTTGTGGTTTTTCCTCTTTATTATTGATGGATTAATGTTTGTTGATAAATATAAGAAGGATTAACTAAATTAAAAATTATACACCTTAAACATATATTTTTATTTTACTAAAATATAAAAAATTAAATAGATTTAAAAAGATCATATGCCTCCTAATGAGGCTATGATACCCATCTAATAGGCTTTCTAGAGAACCTGCAACCCTTACAGTCTTATCCTAGTTGGTAGGATTGACCCAATCGATTGAGTGTTTTTGAAGTTGTGCTAAAATAATAATTAATTGTGTCTAATAATCCCATGTGGGCATGTAAGTGAATTTAATCTTGTGTAAGGATTGTTTCTTTCAATAAATCCTCAATTATGTAAGAGAAGTATGGTCCTCTTATGACATGAATATGACACTTGTAAGGAAGGTACCTCTCTTCATTCAATGAGTTTTGGGAAGAGGAATTTGACTCTCTTTTATTTCAAATTCTTGGTCTTTTTTGGGTTTATTCTTTTTGGGTGAGAGAAAGAGATTATTGAGAGGAGGATATTTTCATGGAGATTCAGAGCTTATTGCATACATGAAAAATGGAGGAGATGAGGTAAGTATTGTTTTACACATATTTTGAATAAGGAACAATTAATTTTGTTAATCAAATAATGATAAAAATAATTATGGGTTTTATTGTGTTCTTGATTTCTCCTTCTTTTCCTTCTCTCTCCCTCCACCTTACCTTTTCCCTCCTTTTCCTTGAAAAGTAGTTTTAAAAATTAAAAAATGTCATATTATATTTATTTGTTTCCAAAATAAAAGGTGAAAATTATTTATTTGAATAAAATGAATGATCACTCTTACCCTCATAAGTATTGTAAGAAAAGTTAGTTGGTTACATTATTTATTAAGACAAAAATATTCTTTTCCACCTTCCAATATTTCTCACTCCTTGAATTTTATAAATATTATAATTACAAATGGAAATTTGATCATTATTGAGTTGTATTATGATTATGTAATAAATGATATCTCGATCCCTCTCTCTTTTAACCTTTACCAATATCTCTCTTCCTTTCCATGGATTTTAAGTGAAATTTAAAATTACAAATGGGAATCTTTCATTTGTGTTTGTACATTAAATGATTGGAAACAATGGATTTATTCCCTTCCTTTTACACTCTCTATTAATGTTACTCATAAAATTGAAAAGAGATTGAATATAAATATTGTTTATCATAAATTGAAGTGGAAATTATTTATCTCAAATATGTATAAGGCAAATGAAAATGTGAATCCCTTTACCCTTTTAATACCTCTCTCTTGATGGAAAAAATAAATAAAAATGATAAGGAAATTATGCTATTTTTAAATTTGTACAGTACAATTTTAATTGTAAAATTTTTAGGTTATATATCTTTAATACATTAAAAAATGAGTAATAGAAATAGATATAAATAAATAAACTAAAATTTTAAAAATGAATTTTATTTTGTAATTTTGGATAGTTCATGTGTGTGTTGGGGGGGATAAGCTAACCCTAACTCCCTTTCACTGATGGAAAATGGAAGGGTTCAGGATAGTTGGTAAACCCCCCACACTCCCCTCTCTTAGATAATGCAGGTTGTAGGCCAGCCATTGACCCATGGCTACTACTAAGGACTTGTGTAGCCATGGGCAAGTTGAGCTTGCATATTTTTTAAATAAATTAAATAATTAAAAATTACATATATTTAAATAAAACAAATGAATAAATAAATAAAAATATATATATTAAAAATGAAATCACTAGTATGCAAATGAAATAAATAAATATGTATAAATAATATTTTTTTAATTAGGGTTTTGAAATATAATAATAATAATAATAATAATAATAATAATAACAACAACAACAACAACAACAACAACAACAACAACAATAATAATAATAATAATAATAATAATAATAATAATAATATAATTTGTATTTATGCATCTATCAAATAAAATAAAATAAAAATTTAAAACCTAATATCCTTGTGCCTCTCTCCTTGAGTTTTTGCATTTTCTAACCCTCCACCAAACCTCCAAAATGACAAGGAAATAAAAGAGGAGAAAATATTTTGTGTTGACTTTTTATCATGTCTATAAATAAAATTAGGGAGAAAATTTATACCCTAGATGAAGTGGTGGTGATTCACCCCATCCAAGGGTGAGGATTTTACCCACCACCACTTAAGGCAAGAGGGGACCTTATGTTTTTTTTCTTAAATTAATTTAATAAATGAATTTAAACTTAGCCCTCATATAGTAAGGCTTTTTGTAATTTAACTCTTAAAAACACACCACTAATTAATTAACCATTATAATATTAGATGTGGTCTTATGAAATGTTTTCTATATTTTAACAATGAATCAATAAATTATAATAAAATTAATTGTAAAAAGTGAATCAAACAAATCGCTCTAATGTCTTCCCAACCTAGTTATAACCCATTTGGAATCAAAAGAAAATAAATATTTAAACTAGGAATAAGTTGAAGCTAAGACTTGGAATTAATTTTATAATGTTGTGGAATATGTAAATAATATTTATAAAATTTGTAACCCTATCCAAAGCTATATTTTTTTTGTCAGTTCGAGATGGAATTTATATGATAAAAATTATAAGTACTTTTCCCACCTCCAAAATCATTCTAGATCTGATGTAAAATAAATATTTAGACTAAAAACTTCCAAACTTTAAAACTTGGACATGATAATTTTAAGATATAAAATATGGAATTAGTAATCATATAATTTTTATGTCCATCATGAATCATCATTTTATACCAATTGCTATGAGATAATTCTAGGGGGAAATCTAGTTATCTCATTCTTATTCCCAAAGTTATTTTTGAATCAATGTAATTAAAATATATAGAAATAAAATTTCTCAAAACCAAAAGTTCCAATCAAATCATAATATCTTAAAATTGTCACTATGATAAACAAAAATATTTTACCACAATATCTATTTTTAACAAGGTGGTTATGAAGTTAATTTACATAGAATTTTGTAAGGTAATTTTTTTAAGTATATCAATTCACTTTTGAATAATAGACAAAAAAATTGTTTCATTGACAATAAAAATATAATCATATCCTAAATACAATATTTCTAGCTTATAAAAGAGGTTCTCATGCTTATAAAAAAATTCCCACTTATTTCAAATTAGTTTTAAGGGTATTGTTGATTATTTTGACCCCTAGTCAAAATAATTCAACCCCATATAGTCTAATTTTTTTTATATGGGTCTATTATAATGTCATAGGGTGTGTCATGGTTGTGCTTCTAGCCTTGGTCATAGTTCATTTTAGTCTTTATGTCATTTTATGTCATTTAGGGGTCAAAAATGAAGTGGTACAATTTTTAGAGGTGGAAAAGTTTAATAAAATACATCACAATGCACAATATGTTATATTCCTTGTATAAAATGTTAGGACTAACTAAAACTTGTAGGTTCCTATTTAAAAATCAAGAAAACAAGTGAAAAAGGAGTTTCAAAGGTTTTAATGGCCTATGGGAGAGAGTGGCACATGGGAGAATATTATTAAATGATAATTAATCTTCCATGACTCCATTTACATTATTTATATACTTTGGAATTGCCAAAAATAGGAAAAAACTATTATATCTCTCCATCACTCCACTATGCACATGAAACTAGTCAACAAGTCTTTGGATTGTATGGCCAATAAGATGACTTTCAGGTAAAATTATCTTGGTGGTAGATATTAATATTTTTATTATTCATTTTAATGTTTGGATTTGGAATAGTGTATGCCTATACTTTATGAACCATTCTTAACAAGTTGAATGTCTTATTTTACTATCCAATCCCCACACCCTATAGGGTTTGCCTCTATTTGAGCATGTTCATATAATTAGTTGATTGATTTAATTCCATATGATTTTTAACATATTATATAATGTTTCCCATGTTTGGTTTCATGATTAGAAGTGATTTTATGGGTCAAATAGTTCAAATTATAGGAAGATGTTACTAGTCAACTAGTAGTTAGATTTCACCATTTGCAGAAGGTTTCTTTCTCTATAATGGTTTCATGTGAAAGTTATATGTTTTGATTAATGTTTTTAGTGTCATATAAATCACCCTATTTTTAATCTAGGTCTCTTAAGATCATGTATTGATCAAGGACACATTCATATGCAACATACAGTCAACTCCCAACAAACTTCCAACTATAATAATGGTGCCTTGAAGTGTGTAAACATTCATGGAAGGTATATTAAGAGTTTAAGTATGTTTTAAATCTTCTTGGAGAATAATATAGCAATTAAAACTTTCCAAATGACACATATGATGGACTTTAATAGTCAACCCTCATATATGCACAGTCATCCATCATGAATTAACACCTATAGGACACTGAGAATGTTGGGATGATATAATTGTAACATATTTAAAATCCTTCAAGGTGAGAAGGATGAAATTTTAGACCTTGATAGAGTCTAAGATTAGTTAGAATCCTATATATCATGCATACTACCTATGTTCACAGTCATTACCTAAACATTGAAATGTCCACCTACAGGTGGCACTAACAAAGACTTTGGATTGACTCATAAAGATGTTCAAAAATGATTTTAAACCTTCATAAGTTTTATGTATTTGGATATCACTATGAAATTCATGTTTGAGGCCAAAATTGGTAGGAAATTTGGAAAAAATAATGTCCAAGTGAAAAAATTTGACTTCAGGGACAAGTTTCCCTAAAACCCCAAAATAGAAGCCTAAGCACTTTTGGTGATGCCATATAATAGTGTTTCAAGGGGTCTTGATGAATCAAATTTCACCCATATTATATACTTCATAGATGGGTAGAACCTTATAAAAAAGAGTGGGTGTGTGACTAAAGGAATGTGATAGTTGAAGACCTCCATTCTTGGCATTTGTTCACTGCAACTTTTTAGTTATGTCTACATATTTGAACCTAAAAGGACCCTCACTATCTAAAGTTATAATGTAAGAGATTATACATGTATGATAGGTGATCTTATGAAGGTAAGTGACACACTAATGTTCCAAGGAGCTTGATAGAGGTTGGAATACTAGGTCTTGATCTTCATCATCACCTATAGGTGTGTTTTACCCTAAAGAAACCTACCTACAGTTGATTATGGACTCCTACAAGCCCATGGTGTGAGCTTAGATGTGGAAACATGAAAACATAAGCACTTTCAGAATTTATATATGCTTAAAAATACTTTAAAAAGTATCCAATGGTATTTTTCATATAAGCCAAGCTTAATATCCATAAATAAGACCATTGTTTACTTTAAATTAGTCAACTACAGTTGATGATAGATAATAGTGAGCTAAAAAATGGTGTTCTTGATGTTGTCATAGTATGAACATGAGGTGAATGAATAAAAATGAATATAAAATGCCATTTGTAAATATAAAAAGGTATTTAATCTTTGTATCCAAGGTCCAACCATGTAAGCATGTACCTATAAGCACCTCTTTCATAAAGAGAAACACAAAAACACAATCAACCACCTATGTCAAGTCAAAACAAAGTACGTAATGAATGATTTTGGAAATTTTGTAAGGTGTTTACATGAATAAAATTAAAATTATAATGATACTATATTTTTTATACCCTCATTTAGTGAAAATATGGGAAGGAGGGATTTTAATATGATAACAAACAGTCAATA
Source organism: Torreya grandis (assembly GCA_037957365.1). Taxonomy (NCBI): domain Eukaryota; kingdom Viridiplantae; phylum Streptophyta; class Pinopsida; order Cupressales; family Taxaceae; genus Torreya; species Torreya grandis. Next base: position 3,456,841 of record JARHVA010001363.1, on the reverse strand, counting down.
TATAAGGCCTATACATAGTCAACTTTATCAAAAGTCTATCTTAGATTTTGGAGTGTTTGAAGGTGTTAGGGGTATAAAAAAACCTTTAAAATTTAAAAAAAGTGTCCCCATCACTTTTTTAATCCCCTCATACCATCCATTTTCCCAAGACAATAAGGGAGATGTGCTCTATTATGTCTCAAAAAGAGGGCACTCCTAGAATATGAAAACCCTGTAGGTTTAACATGAAAAGATATAATGGTGAGTTGAAGATTGATTAAGACATTGAAGAAAAATGTTTATATTTGTGTCACACATGGACCAAAATAAAAACCATGCACATATGTTAGAATCCAAACATGATGGCTTAAACTCATACTTGGTTAGGCCTAATGGCTGAAGGGGTGATAATACCATTTATGAGACTAAAGGATCATTTTAATGAGTTAAAAAAATATAATGGGGAGTCATAAAGTGTTTTTAAGCTATGAGAATGCAAATATGACAACATGTAAGAAATTTATTTCCTTAAGATCATCATAAGATGTGCATAATGCATGAAAAGACTCAATAGGCTAACCTAAGATGCTCACACCTACATGGACACTTTGCATGGGATTATGAAGCATTAGGTAATGTTGAAAAAGGTCTTGAAAAAATATTTTGTGAAATTTAATTAGATTTCTAATGTTAGACCTCTATGAACAAATATTAGAGGGAAAAATCACCTAAAACCCTTTAAAACCCTTACTAAGGACTTGATTGGGAAAATGAAGGAAGATATGCATAAATATGGGATATAATGGCTTTGTAGATGATTTTAAGTTGTAGAGGACTCTCCAGGGCTCCTCTTCATCAACCTAAGTTGTACCCTGCCTATACGAATAGGGTGGAAAATGTCTTTTCTTAACTATTTTTAGTGTTATGTATGTATGAAATTATTTAAAATTATGAAATATACTTTTAGAGAGACAATAGGACTTAAAATAGCCCACCATGTTCATTTCATGCTTTATATAATCTCAAAAGAGCCTTTGTAAACACCTTCATCTGAGCCAATAAAAATTGCCATAGTGAACAAGCTAGTGAGAGAGTGAAAACTTCAAGTGGGAGGCCTTTTAAAGTATGCCTAAGGAATTTAAGGCCACAAGGTATATTTAAAAGTTTAAAAAAATAATATGTATGGAATATTTTGGAAAATTCAAGGTAACTTTGGTGTAAAGTGTGCAAGGTGAGTGAAAGATGAGTTATTTGGATTACAAGTAATGATAACTGATGTCTAGAAGAATCTTAATCATTAAGGACACCTAAAATTAATTTTGGATCATGAATAAAACCATACCTCTCAATTATGTAATCACATATATCCCTAGTCTAATTTGGAGTGTTCTAAGGATGATACATGATGAAGATAGTTTTTAGGTGTGCAAATGAGGAGTTTTGTGCCACATTTACAGAGTTTCATGTTTTGAGGGACATTTATCCTATGATGCCTTTCATTGTATATTTAATATTAATTTATCCTACATTTTTAACTCATTGTATTATCATGACACATGTTCTAGTGACTCTTTGACTTCTTTCTTCTCACTTCTCTCTCCAATTCTATTAGTAGTAGCCATTTTTGCTCTTGTAAACAATACCAAACTATGTATGGTGAAGACCTACTAGATTGACATTGTATTTTTAATTTGAATAATAAATTAAAGTTTGGTTTTGTGTTTATTAACATTTTTATAAGTGTGAAAAGTGATGTATGGTGATGCTAAGTGATAATTTTTTATCCTTGCTTCTTATTCTCTCATGTTTATGCAAGAGTTCCTTTTTTAATAGGTCATATAGAGTGTATCTTGTGTCTTAGGCTCATTTAAAGTTTAAAATTATTTTTAGAGTGTGAAATATACTCTCTACTTCATTTAATTTGTTTTGTCTCATGCATATCACCTCTATGTTGAAACACTTATGTTAGAATCACATATGACTCGGAAGCTAGTTTATAGGTCTTATTTCATTATGATATAAGTATGATGAATTGGTGGAAATAATATTGGTATATAAAACCATTATATTAGTTTAATTTCATGAAAATTTCCATCTTATTTCCAACAAAAAACTATTTAAGTAGGTGATAAGCATCTCAAGGTATATTTAGGGAGCTAACCATTAAACCTAGAGGTCTACTTCTACTATAGGTAAACCCACTTACCTAAAAGTGTTTAAATGTTTCCAAAATATGGAGGAGGATTGAACACCATCATATAGGGTGAAATATTTGGTGAAAATAGTTTTTTCATGCTTGGTGGGACCCTTTATCCTCAAAATAACTTGTCAAGGTGAATGTTGGTCTTAACAACATCAGCTACAAATTGGTGTGCTACTCAGCATTTGGCAACTCCATTAAAGAAAAAATATGGTTCAAAGCCATAGTTTTGTCATAAATTTTATCTCATACTTCATGGTACTTAATAGGTCTTCATATAGTAGAGTTTTTAATCTTATCAATCCACCTATTCAGCCTTAAATTCCTCTTGAAGTTCAATACCCTCGTCCTTATCTTCCTTTTGAAGAGAAAGAAGATTTTGATAGATAAGAGAGTGAAGAGATATAGTATATTGAATAAAAAATGTCTATGAAACAATATTTTTATTCATTAATACTTAAAATACAATCCACCTTTAGGCCTATGATGACATTCCTCCTAATGCTCTAAAGAGTGTGCCTACATTCAATGGTGAGAGTCATGTTACACCTAGTGAACACATCAGGAATATCTCCAAGTTTTTTAGTTTTAATAGTGTCACTAAAGAGAATATTACTATTATAATCTTTGTCATGTCCCTTAGAGGGATATCACTTGATTGGTATAAGAATTTTCCTGATGGATGCATCACATCATGGGATGAATTTGGAGTGTTGTTAACTTCAAGGTTTGAAGATGAAAGTGACCATAATTCTCTCATACATCAACTCATTGTGATCAAAAGAGATGCCAAATAAATAATTCATGACATTAATGAGAGGTTTCAAATTACTTCATATAAATTGTCTCCTCTCATGAGACCACCTTCTAGCTTTGGGTTCCCCACATACTTGAGATCCATTGGGATTGATATTACTATCATCCTTCAATCCATGGGTGGTTTCACTCTTCCCAAATCATATGAACTTATCATTATAGTATATAATAGACTCATTAAATTAGGAAAATTTCCTCCTAAGGTGTTTATGCCCATACTATCCAATTTTTTAGCTGATGATCCAAATATTTCTCAAATTCTTAATGCTAATGACAAGTCAAAGTCTACTCCTACAAAGTTATAAGATTCCATTAATTGGTAGTCAAGGTATAAGTTTTATAGTAAAAGATGCCAAGCTCTAGAGGCTTAAAATATACAAGGTAATCTCTAAAAAAGTGCTCATAAAAACCCCTATCCTTATCAATATCAATATGTTCAGTAGTATGGGAGACGAAGACATCAAGGGCAACCTAACTTTAATAAGCTTTCTAATGTGTAAAATCCTAATTCCACCACTAATGAAAGAGAGATGGTATTGGTACATAAAAACTTGTTACAAGGAGAATATTTTCAATAAATCCAATTTTTTGATGCTAATGAAGGTGGAAATTAAGCACTAGTTACTCAAGGATGAGCCGTTCCTCTCCTATTAGCTAAATATGAAGTCATGATGCAAGAAAATGAGTATTGGCAGCCTCATGGAGAAAGTTTCACCAACTTCTTGATGGAAGATACTTTTTTGATAAACCAAAGAACCTCTATTTCAAACAATACTAGAACCAAAATGAAGGCTTTAGGAGGTGATAATATCATAAAGTTTATGTAATCCTTTTATAAGGTAGCAAGGTAAGGTTGTAAACATGGTAGTCCCTAAAGCTCCTACACCTTCTTCAAATATGAATATCAAAAGGTTTGCTCAAAGTTCTCCTATTACTCAATTTTTAAAAATTTATTTACCTCCAAATATTAAATATAAGGTGAGTAATACTACCTTAAACATAGTGGATTCTTTAAATAATGCCAAAACATCTATCTTCTTGTGGGATGTCCACTATATGCCCAAATAAAAAGAGCTATTACAAAAGCAATTATCATTTATCCCTACTAGTCATTCACTTTAAATTAAAAGTCATGGTATATTTCTCTTAAAAATTACCATAACACTATTATTGAACCATCTATTAAAGCTAAGAATCCTCCACCTTTCTACCTCACTCTCATAGTGGGTGATAAACTAGTACATAATTACATAGTTGATAGTGCTGCTTGACATCAGTCATGACCAAAGTTGTAACTGATAATTTGGGCCTAAAATATGAACCCCATATCAAAATATTTATTTATATAGATGGTACACATACTAATATAATAAGGTTGATAAAAAATTTTAAGGTTTTTTTGCATGATTGTCCTAGCTTTCCTATCCTCTAAGACATTATTATGTTGGACCTTCCTGCTCATTTTACAATCTATCTTTCAAGATACTTTATAACTAAGATAGGTTGTTATCTCTTATCTAATTGGTAATTCTTGGCCCTTAGGACAAGGTGTGTAACCAAGGTGACCATAATAACTCATCCTCTTACAAGGATTCATATTGAGCCTACATTGAAACAAGCTCTAACCTGAATTATGTGATCAATGAGAAAGAGTAATATAATGTAGATGATGGTTCTTCTAAACTTGAGTGCATATCTAACTTATTTGTAGATGAGTATGGTGAATATTCTTATGAGAATCATCCTTATGCATACTTTGATCAAACTAACATTGGCACTTATATTATGCATAAATATCCATTTAAAGGATCTAAGGTAAGTGTCAAACATTCTTTCTCACAAGCTCCTAAAGGTAACTACATGATTCATGAGTAAGATGATGATAGGTTTAAGAACTTAATTGATCACCATAATGGGAAAAATTATATATTTTTACTTTCTATTGATGAAGCTACCCCTGATGATGACACTTATGTTATAGAGGATGACTTATGGTAAAGGTTTAATGCCATATGTTAAGATTTTTACCAGTTAGGTAATACTAATTCCCATCCTAAGAAGTCTATATTTGATGTGAATGCTAATTATTCTAACAAAGATGATGTTGAGTGTCTTATCAAACATGGAAAAGAGTGTCATGTTGTGAATGACTATGAATTATGGCAAAGGTTCAATGCCATATGCAAAGAATTTTATAAGTTGGGTAAGACTCTTTTTTACCCAAGAGATAGTAAATCTTATGTCAAGATTTTTATTGAGAATAATGAATTAACTATTAAGTGTTATTTCAAACATGAAAATGAATATCTTTATATTGATGAAGGGTATGTAGTCATGAAAGAGCTTGATGAAGTTATTGCCCAAGAAATTATAAACATAGAGAATGAGGTCAAGATAGATTTGGTTGTGTTTCAATGATATTCAAGATCCCAACATAATTTGAGACACTCTCAAATATTATGGAACAAAATGAAAATCATCTTGAGGTTTAAAATCATGAAGTGTATCATACACAAGAAGATAAATAGGTTGAGGAAATTATCATACATTCCCATCTACAATTTGAGGAAGGCATATCAGAATAGTGATCAATCAGCTTGTATATCCAATAAAGGTTTATATAAATCAAGGAGGAATATTAATGAAGATTAAAAATAGTCCACTTATAGACCTAACAAGATATAAAGGTGATAAGCTTCTTGATCATCTACATATGTAAGTAGTTGATGATGAACATGATTCTCCTACTGGATTACCTTTATGGACTGACAAAGATGAAAGAAGAACCATATTTAACCTTGGTTGAATTAGGTAAGATGTTTTTCACCTTAAGAGTGAGGTTTTGTAAATGGTAGAGTAGGTTTTTGTGTCTTTCTTTAAATTTTGTTGTGTTCCATAAGTGTTCTATTTAAACTTTTTATTTTGGTTGTGTTTTGTTTTATGTGTCATTTATTTATTGTTTGGTGACATGTAAAAGGAAAATTGTGTGTCAAAATAGTGTATATGTGACTCCATGGCCAAATGGACAAGATTAGGCTACTGACCTTGTCATATCAAGCATACCACCCTTGGGAAATCACTAAGAATGTTGACTATTTTGACCCCTAGTAAAAAAAAGTCAACTCCCTAGAGTAAAAAACTTGAAATAAGGTCTATTATAATTTCATAGGGTGTGTCATGGTTCATTTGATGTGATTTAATGCACTTATAGCCTTGGTCATAGTTCATTTTAGTCTTTATGTCATTTTATGTCATTTAGGGGTCATATATGGGTCATAAAAGAAGTGGTATGGTTTCCCTAAGTGGCCAAGTGTTGTAAAATCCATTCCAAAGTCCAATATGTTAGATTCATTTTCAATAATGTTAGGACTAACTAAAACTTGAAAGTTCCTAACTAAAAATCAAGAAACAAGTGAAAAAGGAGTTTTGAAGGTAGTACAGACTATGGGAGAGAGTGGCATGTGGGAGAAGCTTATGTAGTGACCCTTAAGCTTCCTTAAATCCATTTACATTATTTATCTACTTTTGAAGTTCCAAAATAGTTTTATCTCTCCATCACTTCACCATTCACATAAAATTGGTCAACATGAATTTGGATGGTATGGCCAATAGGAAGAATTCCAAGTCAAAAGATTTTAGTGTTAGATATAATACTTGTTTTGATTAATTTTCATGTTTGGATTTTTAAAAATGGTTTCCTATACTTTATGAACCATTTTTAACAAGTTGGTTGTCTTATTTTACTAGCCAATCCCTACACCCTATAGGTTTTGCCTCTATTTGAGCATGTCCTTAAAATTTAGTTAATGAATTTTCTTCCATAGGATTTTTAATTCCTTCTCTTATGTTTCCAATGTTTGGTTTCATTATTAGAAGTGATTTTATGGTTCAAATAATTCAAATTGTAGGAAGATGTCACTAATAGACTACTAGTCAGTTTTCACAACTTGAAAAAAGTTTATTTATCTATAATGGTTTCATTTGAATGTGATATGTTGTGATTAATGTTTTTAATTTCATATAAACACCTTATTTCTAAGATAGATCTTTCAAGATTGTGTATTGATTAAGGACACAATCATTTGCAACACACAGTCAACTCCCATCAAGCTTCTAACTATAGTCATGGTGTCTTGAAGTGTGAAAACATTAAGAGTTTCAATATGCTAGACATCTTATTGGAGAAAAATATAGTAATCCAAACATTCTAAATGACACATATAATTAATGGTAATAGTCAACCTTTATATATGTAGATTCATCCACCATGAATCAACACCTATATGAGAGTGAGAATGTTGGGATGGTGGTATTATAACTTGTTTCAAATCCTTCAAGGTGGTAAGGATGAATTTGTATACCTTTAGAAGGTCTATGATTAGTTATAAGCATACAGGTCATGCATACTACCTATGTTCATAGTCACTATCTGTACATCAAAATGTCCACCTATAGGTGGTACAAATAAAGACTTGGGATTGTCTCATAAACATATTTAAACATGATTCAAAACCTTAATTAAATTTTTGGAGTTAGATAACACTATGATAGTAATGTTTGAGGCCAAAATTGGTAGGTAGGTTGGAAGAAATCATGTCCAAGTGAAATAATTTGATTTTAGGGACAAGTCTCCCTAAAACCCAAAATAGAGGCCTAAGCACTTTTGGTGATGCCATATAACAATGTTGTAAGGGGTCCTGATGAATCTAAGTGCACCTATATTATATCCTTCACATATGTGTAGAACTATGAAAAAAATAATGGGTGTATGACTAAATTAAAGTAATATATGAAGACCTCCATTCTTGACATTTATTCACTGCAACTTTTTAGTGATGTCTATAGTTATAAAACTCAAAGGACCTTCATAATCCAAATTTTCAATGTAAGAGCATATACATGTATTACAGGTGATACTATGAAGGTAAGAAACACACTAATGGTCCAAGGAGCTTGATATATGGTGGAATACTAGGTCTTGACCTTCATCACCACTTATAGGTGTGATTTACCCTAAAGAAACCTACCTACAACTGACTTTGGACTCTTACAGGCCCATGGTGTGAGCTTCAACATGGAAAAATGCAAACATAAGAAATTAAAAAGTTAATATATGATTAAAAATACTTCCAAAATTATCAAATGGTATGTGGCACATAATTCAAGGTTAATATCCATCTACATGACTCTTGTTTGATCCAAATTAGTCAACTACAGTTGACGAAAGATAACAATGAGCTATAAAATGGTGTTCTTGATGTTGGTATAGTAGGAAAATAAGGCGAATGAATCCAAATGACTATAAAATAACCTTGGGAACTCTAATAATGTATTTATTCATCATATTCAAGGTCAAACCATGTAATCATGTACCTACATGCACCTTTTTCATGAAGAGAAACACAAATACATAATTAGCCACCTATGTCAAGTTAAAACAAGGAATGTAATGAAGAGACTTGGTAAGGTTATAAGGTTTTTAAATTCCTAAAAATAAAATTATAATGATATTATCCTTGTGATACCATCATATAATGGAAAGAGGGGAAAGATGGATTCTATTATGACAACATATAGTTAGCACATAAAGCCTACACATAGTCAATTTTCTCAAAAGTTTATATTAGATTTTGGAGTGTTTAAAGGTGTTAGGGGTATCAAAAAACATTTAAAATTTACAAAAAGGTCATCATAACTTTTTTAATCCCCTAATACCCTTTTTTTTCCTAGTAAAATAAGTGAGATGACCTTTGTTCTGTCTCATATAGAGGGTACTCCCAGAATATGAAAATCATACAGGTTCAACATGAAAAGATAGAAAGGTGATTTGAAGATTGATTGAGACCTTACAGAAAGATTTTGAGAGTTTTTTCACACATGGACCAACATAAAAACCATGCATATATGTTACAATCCAAACATAATGGCTTAAACTCATAAATATGTAGGTTAAGCCTACTAGGTCTTAGTTAGGCCTAATGGCTAGAGGGGTGATAATACCATTTCTAAGAATAGATAAGGATTTAAATGAGTTGGATAACTATAATGGGGAGTCATAATGTTTTTTTAATATTTTTTAATGAAAATATGATAATAGGTAAGCCATTTTGTGGCTTAAGATCATCATAAGGTGTGTAAAATGCATGAAAAGACTCAAGAGGCTAGCTTGATATGCTCACACCTACATCGACACTTAAAATGGGAGTATGTGGATTATGGTAATGTTTAATAGTGATGTTTTGTAATTTATTTATAGTTCCAATGTCAAACCTGTATGAACAAACCTTAAAGGAAAAAATCACCCAAAACCCTTTAAAACCCTTGATAAGGACTTGATTGGGAAAATGAAGAAAGAGATGAATTTATATGGGATATAATGGCTTGGGAGATTATTTAAAGTTGTATAGGACTCTCCATGGATCCTTCTCATCAACTTGAGTTATACCTTACGTATAGGGATAGGGTGGACAATGTGTTTTCTTGACTATTTTTAGTGTTATACAAGTATGGAAGGGTTTAAAAGGATGAAATATACTTTGGAAAATATATTTGGAATTAAAATAACCCACAATTTTCATTTCATGATTCATATAATAACACAAGTGACTCTACAAACACCTTCATCTTAGCTAATCAAAACTAGCATAGTGAACAAGCTAGTGAGAGAGTGAAAACTTCAAGTGGGAGGCATTTATAAGTCTACCTAAGGAATATAAGGCCATGAGGTATATTTAAAAGTGTCACAAACTCATATGTATGTATTTTTTTGGAAAATTAAAGGAAACTTTGGTTCCAAGTGTGCAAGGTGAGTGAACGAGGAGTTATTTGGACTACAAGTAGTGATAACTCATGTCCAAAATAATATTGATGATTAGGTCCACCTTATTTTCATGTTATAACATGTATAAAACCCATAAATTTTATTTTAATCATCACATATATCACTAGTCTACTATGGAGTGTTACAAGGAGGCCAAATGATGAAGACAATTTTTAGGCATGCAATTGAGGAATTCTACGCCACATTTTAGGATTTTCATGTTTTAAGGGAAATTTGTATTATGATAAATTTCATGGTATGTTTCATATTACTTTATCATACATGTGTAAATACTTATATCATCATGACACATGTTTTAGTGACTTTTGGACTTCTTTCTTCTCACCTCTCTCTCTAATTCTAGAAGTAGTAGCCATTTTGACTCTTGTAGACAATACCACGGAATGTATGGTGAAGCCCTACTAGATTGACATTTTATTTTTCCTTTGAAAAATAAATTAAATTTTGGTTTTAATCTCATAAACATTTTTCTAATTTTTCAAAGTGATGTATGGTGATGCTAAGTGATAATCTCCTATCATTGCTTCTCCTTATCCTCTCACATTTATACAAGTGTTCCTATTACAATAGGTCATATAGAGTGTAACTAGTGTCTTAAGCTCATTTAAAGTGTAAAAATATTATTATAGCATGTAATATTCCCTATGGTTCATTTATATTGACTTGTCTCATGCATATCACCTCTATTTTAAAACACTTATGTTAGAATCACATAGGACTTGGAAGCTAGTTTGCAGGTCTTGTTTCATTGTGATATAAGTATGATGGATTTGTGGAAATAATATTAATGTATCACCCCATTATATTATTTTAATTTTATGAAAACTTATATCTCTTTTCCTGCAAGTAATTAGTTAAGTAGGTGATAAGTATTTCAGGGTATTTTCAGGGAGCTAGCCCTTAAACCTATAGGTCTACTTCTACTATAGGTAAACTCACATAATTATAAGTATTCACATGTTTCTAAAATATAGAGGAGTATTTAACACCCTCTTATTGGGTGAAATATTTAGTTACAATAATTAAATCATGCTTGATGGGACCCATTGTCCTAAAGATAACTTGTCAAGGTGAATGTTGGTCTTGACAACATAAACTATAACTTGGTGTAATACTTAGCATTTGGTAACTATATTCAAGGTAAAATCTGGTTCAATGCCATTATTTTGTCATAATTTTCTCATGCTTCATGGTCCTTACTAGGCCATCATCTAGTAGAGTACTTAATCCTATCAATCCTATTCAGCTTGAAATTCCTCTTGAAGTTTAATACCCTTGTCTTAATCTACCTTTTAAAGAGAAAGAATATTTTATAGAAAAAAAGGTGAATTGATTTAATAAATTGAATATATTGAAGAAAACATGGCTAGGCAACATGCATTTCCTACATTTAATGCTAAAAATCCAATTCACCTTCAGGCCTATGATGGCATTCCTCCTAATGATACAAAGAGTGTGCCTACATTCAATAGTGAGAGTCATATTACACCTAGTGAACACATTAGGGATATCTCAAATTTTATTAGTTTTCATAATGTCACTAAAGATAATATTTATATTATAATATTTTCCATGTCCCTTAGAGGGAAATCACTTGATGGGTATAAGACTTAGCATGGTGGATGCATCATGTCATGGGATGACTTTAGAGTGTTGTTAAATTCAAGGTTTGAAGATGAAAGTGACCATACTTCTCTCATACATCAGCTCAATGTGATAAAAAAAGATCCCAAGGAAATAATTCATGATTTCAATGAGAGTTTTCAAAAGACTTGGTATATATTGCCTCCTCTCATGAGACCACCTCTAGATTTGTCTTCTTCACATACTTGAGAGCCATTGGTACTAATATTTGTATCATGATTCACTGCATGGTGGTTTGACTCTTCTTAAAGAATATGAACTTGCCATTAAGCTAATAATGGCCTCATTCAAGTAGTATAATTTCATCCTAAGGTGTTTTTTCCCCTACTACCTAACTTTATAGTTGATGCTCCAAATATTTTTGAATTTCTTAATTTTAATTCTAAGCCAAATTCTGATCCTAAGAAGGTATAAGATTCCATTGATTGGCACTCAAGGTCTTAATTATATGAGATAAGATGACAAGATTTAGAGGTTTAAAATATCTAAGTTAATATACAATAAGGTTGTCATCAAAACCCCTATCCTTTTTATTATAAATATGGTTAGCAGTATGGGAGAGGAAGAGGTTAACGGAAACCTAAGTTAAGTAGGCCTTCTAATGTGTACAATCCTAATTCCACCACAAATGTAAGAGAGATGTTACCATTACATAGAAACTTGACATAAGGAGAAAATTGAAAACAAGGCCAATCTATGAATGCTAATGAAGGTGGAGAGAAATCTCTAGTTACTCAAGGAGGAGTCACTCCTCTCCTATCAGCTAAAGATGAAGTCATTATGCAAGCAAATGAGGATTGGTAGCCTCATGGAGAAAGTTTCACCAACTTATTAGTATGAGATACTTTTGTGATCAACCAAGGAACCTTTATTGAAAAAATTACTAGATCCAAGAGGAAGGATTTAAGATGTGATAATAGCATGCCTATAAATTCATTCAATCCTTATATACGCAAGGCAATTCTGTAACCATGGTAGTCTTAATGAGTATGATGATGATAGGTTAAAGAACCTAATTGATCACTATAGTGGGAAAAATTATGTCTCTCTACTTATTATTAATGAGGTTACCCCTGATGATGACACTCATTTTGTAGAGGAGGATGACTTATGGCAAAGGTTTAATGTCATATGTCAATAGTTTTATCAATTAGGCAATACTATTTCCCCTAATAAGAAGTTTATTTATGATGTGTGCGATGATTATTATAACAAACATTATGTTGAGTGTCTCATCAAGCATGGAAAAGAGTGTCATGTTTTGAATTAAAATGAACTATGGCAATGGTTCAATGTCATATGCAAAGAATTTGATAAGTTGGGTAAGACTAATTTTTCCCCAAGAGATTAAAAATATAATTTCAAGATTACTAATGAGACTAATGAGCAAGCTATTAAGTGTTCATTAAAACATGAAAATTAATATCTTTCTATTAATCAAGGGTCTATAGTCATGAAAGAGCTTGATGAATTTATTTCCCAAGAAGTTGTAAACATGGAGAATGAGGTCAAGATAGATTTGGTTATGCTTCAAGGATAGTGAAGAGTCCATATTGATGTTGAAACACTCTCAGATATGATGGAACTAAATGAAAACCATATTGATGTTTCTAAACATAAATTATATCATGCACAAGAAGATAGAGAGGATGAAGCAACTGTCATACATTCCCATCTATAGTTTGAGGAAGGCATATCAAATATGATAGTGATAAATCAAATTGTATCTCTAATACATGCTTATAAAGAGAAAATAAGAACATTAATGAAGATTCTGAATAGTCCACTTGTAGACCCAAAAATATCTAAAGGTGATAAGCTTCTTGATCATCTACATATGCAAGTGGTTGATGATGAACATGATTATCATGCTAGATTGGCTTCATTGAATGACAAAAATGCAAGAGGAACCATATTTGACCTTGGTTAAAGTTGGTAAGATATTTTTCACCTCAAGAGTAAGGTTTTGTAAATATTAGAGTAGGTCTGTGTATCTTTCTTTTAGTTGTGTCATTTTCCATAAGTGTTCTAGTTAAACAAATGTGTGTCTATTTTGGGTGTGTTTTGTTTTGTGTGTCCTTTATTTATTTTTTAGTGTGGTGTCTCAAGTAAATTGTGTGTCAAACTAGTGTATAGGTGACTCCATGGCTTAATAGACATGATTAGGCTACTTGTCTTGGCATATAAATCATACCACCCTTTGGAAATCACTAATAATGTTGACTATTTTAACCCTTAGTCAAAATAAGTCAACCCCCTATAGTACAAAACTTGATATAGGTGTCTATTATAATGTCATAGGGTGTGTCATGGTTCATTTTATGTGATTTAATGTGATTTTATCCTTGGTCATTGTTAATTTTAGTCATTATGTCATTTTATGTCATTTAGGGGTCACAAATGAATTGGTATGGTTTTCCTAGGTGGTTAAGTGTTCTAAAATCAATTAAAATGTCTAATATGTTAGATTAATTATCAATAATCTTATGACCAATTGAAACTTTCAAGTTTCTAACTAAAAATTAAGAAAACAAGTGAAAAAGGAGTTTTGAAGTTTGTATGACCTATGGGAGAGAGTGGCACATGGGAGAATCATATGTAATGACTCTTCATATTCCTTGACTCCATTTACATTCTTTATTTGCTTTGGAAGTGACAAAAATGTGCCAAAACCATTCTATCTCTCTATCACTCCACTATGCAAATGAAGTTGGTCAATAGGTCTTTGGATGGTATGACCAGTAGGAGGAATTACACATAAAATTATCTTGGTGGTAGATATTAATCTTGGTTTGACTCATTTTCATGTTTGGATTTGGAATAATGGCTGCCTATACTTTATGAACCATTCTTAACAAGTTGATTGCCTTATTTTACTAGCTAATCCTCATACCCTATAGGTTTTGCCTCTATTTGAGCATGTTCATACAACTTAGCTGATGAATTTTATTCTATAGGATTTTTAATTCATTATCTCATGTTTCACATGTTTGTTTTAATGATTGGAAATGATTTAATGGGTCAAACAGTTCAAATTTTAAGATGTGACTAGTAGACTAGTAGTCAAATTTCACCACATGCAGAAGGTTTATTTCTCTATAATGGTCTAATGTGAATGTGATATGTTATGATTAATATTTTTAATGTCATATAAATAACCTTATTTCCAAGTTATGTCTCTCAATATCATGTATAAATCAAGGACATAGTCATATATAACATATAGTCAACTCCTAACAAACTTCCCACTACAATCATGGTGTATTTAAGTGTGAAAACATTAATATAAGGTATATGAACATTTAAAATATGTTGGAATTCTTCTTAGGGCATAAGATAGTAATCTAAACCTTAAAAATGACACATATAATGGACTATGACAATCAACCCTTATTTATGCACAATCATCCACCATGAATCAACACCTACAAGAGAGTGAGAATGTTGGGATGGTAGTATTGTAACCTATTTATAATAATTCAAGGTGGGAAGGATGCATTTGGATAACTTGAGTGGGTATAATATTTGTTACAAATATATAGATAATACCTATTGCCTATGTTCACAGTCACTACCTGTACATTGAAATGTTTACCTACATGCTAATAGAGACTTGGGATTGTCTCATGAAGATGTTCAAATATGATTTGAAACCTTCATCAGTTTTTTGGAGTTGGATAACACTATGATATTCATGGTTTAGGCTAAAAGTGATAGGTAGGTTGGAATAAATCATGTCCAAGTAAAATAAGTTGAGTTTAGGGACAAGTTTCCCTAGAACCCTAAAATAGAGGCCTAAGCAGTTTTGATGATGCCATATAATAGTGTTTAAAGGTGTCTTGATGAATCCAAGTGAACCCATATTGTATCCTTCACATAGGGTAATAACCTTGAAAAAATGAGAGGGTCAGTGACTAAGGAAAATGATGTTTGAAGACCTCCATTGTTGGTATTTATTCACTACAACTTTTTAGTGATGTCTATAGTTTTAGACCTTAAAGGACCTTCACAATCCAAAGTTACAATGTAAGAGCATATACATATATGTTAGGTGATATTATGAAGGTAAGAGACACACTAATTATCCAAATATATTGAGAGATGTTGGAATACTAGGTTTTGATTTTCATCACCACCTATAGGTGTGCTTTATCCTAAAGAAACCTACCTATAATTGAATTTGGACTCTTTCAGGCCCATGATGTGAGATTAGACAAGGAAACATGCAAAAATAAACACTTTTAGAGTTCATATATTCTTAAAAATACTTCCAAAAGGATCCAAGGTTATGTGGAACATATTTCAAGGTTAATATCTACCTATATGACCCCTATTTGATCTAAATTAGTCAACTATAGTTGACTATAGATAACAGTAAACTAGAAAATGGTGTTCTAGATGTTGGAATAATATGAAAATTAGGTGAATGAATCCAAATGACTATAAAATTACCTCATGAAATATAATAAGGTATTTAAGCCTTTTATTCAAGGTCCAACCATGTAATAATGAATATACAAGCACCTATTTCATAAAGAGAAACATAGAAACATAGTCAACCATTTATATCAAGTCAAAACAAGGTATGTAATGAAGAAGTTTGGAAATATTTTAAGGTTTTGACATGAATAAAAGTAACATGATAATTATATTATCCTTGTGAGACCCTTATATAGTGGAATCAAGGGAAGGAGTGATTCTAATATGCCAAATTATAGTCAAGATATAAGGCCTACACACAATCAATTTTATCAAAAGTTTATCTTGGATTCTGGAGTGTTTGAAAGTGTTAGGGGTATCAAAAAAATTGAAAATTTACATAGAGGGTCCCCATCACTTTTTTAATCCTTTAATACCCTTATTTTGCTAAGGATAATAAAGGATATTCCCTTTATTCTATCTCAAATAGAGGACACTCATAGAATATGAAAACCCTATAGGTTCGACATGAAAAGATATAAGGGTGAGTTTAATATTGATTGACACCTTGAATAAATATTTTGAGAGTTTTTAGAATCCAAACATGATGGCTTAAACTCATAGATATGTAGGCTAAACCTACTAGGTCTTGGTTAGGCCTAATAGCTAAAGGGGTGATAATACCATTTATGAGACTAGAGAATAATTAAAATGAGTTGTGACACTAAAATGGTGAGTCATAAGGTGTGTTTAAGCTATTGGAATCCAAATATTACCACAATTAATCCATTTATTGGCTTAAGACCACCACAGGGTGTGAAAAACACATGAAAAGACTCGATAGGTTAACTTCAGATGGTCACACCTACATGGACACTTAACATGGGAGTTTGAGAATTTGTGTAATTTTTAATAATATATTTAAAAATTATTTTATGGGATTTATTCATAGTTCTAATGTCATATCTCTATGAATAAACATTAGAGGGAAAAATCACCTAAAACCCTTACTAAGGACTTGATAGGTAAAATGAAGAAAGAGAAACATCCAAGTGGGATAGAATGGATTTGAAGATGATTTTAAGTTTCATAGGACTCTCTATATCTCCTCCTCATTAACTTTAGTTATACCTTACCTATATGAATAGGGTGGAATATGTATTTCCTTTGTTGTTTTTAGTGTTGTGTAGGTATGGAAGGGTTTCAAAGGATAAAATACACTTTATGAGAGATATTGGGATGTAAAATAACCCACAATGTTTATTTCATGCTTTATCTAATCACAAAAGAGCCTCTACAAGCACCTTCATCTTAGCTAGTCAAAACTAAGATAGTGAATAAGTTAGTGAGAGAGTGAAAACTTCAAGTGGGAGGAATTTTAAAGTCAAATTGAGGAATATAAATCCATGAGGTATCTTCACAAGCATCAAAAAATCCTATGTATATAATGTTTTGGAAAATTGAAGGCAACTTTGATGCCAAGTATGCAAGGTGAGTGAAAAAGGAGTTATTTCGATTACATGTAGTGATAACTCATCTTGATGATTAAGGACACATTTAAAGAATGTTAGAGAATGTATAAAACCAATAAATCTTATTTAAATAATCATATACATCCTTAGTCTAATGTGGATCATTCCAAGGAGGCCAAATGATGAAGATAGTTTGTAGGCATGCAAATGAGGAGTTCTACCCCACATTTTAAGAGTTTCATGTTTTGAGAGACATTTTTCCTATAAGACTGATGAGTCAAATAAATGGTAATTATATTATTATATTTAACCTTTACCCATTGTATAATCCACCATTTCATATACCCATAATACCATCCCATCGATAATTACCTATACTATCACAATATATGTTCATGATGCATATATTCATTGTTATGGTTTAAGGAATGATTATATTTATATGAAATAGTATGATTTATTTTATTTAGATTTGGTGTTACTAATGGTGAAGGAATAATGCAGGTTATTAAATATTCATCATGTTTGGACATCCTACAACAACTACCTAGATTTTTTAGAGTAGACTAGTTTATAAATATAATTAAAATTAATATCAAGGATTTTCTTAATATTGAATATTATTTCATATTTAGACTCCCCTTGAAATATTATACAATTTAAAAGAATATGATATCTCATTTTGAGTCCATATGTAAAATTTATGACTCTCATAAGTATCATGTAGCAATTTGTTTTATGCATCCTGCAACAATGATTGTAAGTGACAATTTGAGGTAATGTCTAGCTGTCATCATATAACCACTTCTAATTGACTTAGTTGGATGCAAAAAATAGTTTGAAAGGTTGGAAACTAGTTGGCATCTAGGAGAAAGAGTCTCTTCCATGATTTTAGGAATAATAATCTCTTCTATGATTTTAGGAGTAAGAATAGTGCCATGAAAATAGGAAGGAGTGATTCTATCAAACCAAATCCTTCTAAGAAATTATTCATATATATTATTTTATTTTATACATATTTTTTGTAACAATATATTAAAAAATTGTTGCATTTTGTTATTTAGCTCAAACCTTTGAGATTTTTTATTCTCCAAGTAAGGCACCTATCTCTCCTTTAAAAATGAATAATCTTAGGAGATAAAGGGGACATAAGCATATTGTGTAATTCAGCTATGTAATTTTTTTGTAGTAATTCTTTGCTACTTTGATTAATATGAGCAACTAATTTTGAGTCAATTTTATTTTTTTAAGAGGAAGGATTGAAGATGGAGTTGGAAGGAGGAAGGGCCCCCTTTAGAAGTCTTGTATAAATAATATGACCCATAAATTAGCTAAGCATGTTGCTTATTTCATTTATGTGTTGAGTGTTTAATTTCTAGTTGTGTGATTTTTAGCTTTGTATGTGATTGTTGTAAAGAAGCTTTCAAATATAAAGTAGTGTAATTATCTAATTTATGATTTTGTATGAGTGTTCAATTTATAATTTCATTTCTTGTATAATATACAACATCTTAGATTACAATTAGTAGAATGTCAAATTAGATGGATTAAGTGTGCACATATAGTGATGTCATCCTATCAAGTGTACATCCTCAAGTTGATAATTAAATAAAAGTAGATGATACATGTTTATGGTAACTCTCCTTATTCATTTGAATCAATAGAAGTATATTTTATTATGAATTTAATAATATTATTTTTTTGCAACATTGTTGGGGAAGTGTGTCACACACTAAAAACCTTTAATCTTGATAGTGGTTATTTTTGAATGTTTATTGCTTTCCTAGAGTAATTTATTTTATGAAATTAGAAATTTTTAAAAGATCAAGATTCATCACTTTTCAATAAAAAATATAAACAAGGTTAGTTCATACCTTTGGTTATCTATATGTAATATAACACTAATTAATTAATTAATAATAATAATAATAATAATAATAATAATAATAATAATAATAATAATAATAATAATAATAATACTTCAAAAATACTAACTTTGTGCATGTAAGAGCAATGATTGATACAAAAAAATTGGGGGATTTTCAATTGGTAATGATAAGAAAAATGAAGAAATAGTTGATGTAGTAGACATAAAATATATGATTGAAGAGTTGCAAGAGAAGAATGCCATGTTTTCAACTTTAGTCAAAAAAATAAAAAGGAAGCACCTACAACAACTCCTCAAAAATCTTGAATTTGCAACAATCCCCCTTGTATATGTTGATGAAGGAGGATTAATTATAGAATTTTTTTCTATTTTAATAACTTTTTGAAGTTTATATATTTTTATTTTCTCATCAACAATCATGAAATTACCTGTAAAAATTATTGATATTTTAGAAAAAATAATTGATTATTTTTTATAAGAAAGAATAAATTTTCAAAGGCAACTCACAAAAGAATATTTTGCTATTTCTCACCTTGATTGTTTCAAGAAAAAGATTGAGAATGGATGTCAAAGTGGTTGGATATAGGAAAAGAACATAAATAATGAGATGCAAGTTGTGGATTAAAATGAACCAAGCTTGTTTGCAACTCAGACAAGACTTTGGACACCAATATAAATAAATCAAGGTATGCATCTT
This sequence comes from Torreya grandis, assembly GCA_037957365.1. Taxonomy (NCBI): domain Eukaryota; kingdom Viridiplantae; phylum Streptophyta; class Pinopsida; order Cupressales; family Taxaceae; genus Torreya; species Torreya grandis. Next base: position 3,436,885 of record JARHVA010001363.1, on the reverse strand, counting down.
GATTTATTAGTATTTTATTATTTTGTCCATAATTATTACACATTCCATATTTTAAATTGCATCCCACCACCACCACCATATTAGTCAATTTATTACCAAAAACCACACATCCATTGGCCTTGGTATCAAGGTGAGTCATAGCAACCACCACCCCAAAACTGGTAGACATATTAAAAGGTTGGGTTTCAACAAACCATACAAGTTTTGTTGGTCAAAAATACCCAATAAACCAACCTAACCTCTATAAGGAGAATGTAATAGAGAAATGATAACACACTCCATTATTTAATATCCACTCAAGGATTATAAACAATACCTACCACCCATAATAAAATGACCTCTGAGGATGTCTTCACAACCACATTCCATCATTAATAATGAGCCAATCCTTGTTTTACTAACTCATAATAAGCTTGTATCATAGCCAGATTATGTATGGTTTATTTTTAAATAATAAATTTATGTATTTGTGTCCATAGTTTTGTAAGTTTTTGGTCTTTATGGTGAAAAGTGGTCAAAATTCTTGGTTAGAGGAATCTATAGGTGGTGAGTCATCATAAAATGAAAATAAATTACCCAAATTATAATTATAAGAGATATTTTTATGCATAATAGTATTTTAAAAAAACCCTTTTTCAATTTTTGTACAACTCTCACCATTTGTCAAATATCTACCTTTAATGCTACTAGTCAAGGAGAAAACATGAAATCAAAGAATAATATTTTTAATTACTTAGAATTAAATTCTAAGAGAGGTTTTTATGTAAAATGATGTGATGAGAATAAACATCTTTAAAAAAATCCAACAATTTTTTTTTTTAGATATCTCGTTATCTTCTATCCTGTAGCAACTAGGAGTTATATCTTATAGCGAATAAAAAATGTATATATCCAAAATGCTTAGAATTAAATTCTAAGAGAGGTTTTTATTTATTATTAACTTTTAATTAAAAATTTCTTAAATTTCATCATAGTACCTCTCATTTGTGAGATATTTGGTTTTTATTATTTTAGCCAAGAACATTGATTTTCAAGCCATCAATCATATTTTTTCACTATTTACCAAACATCACAAGCATCATTATAGACACATCCATCATCACATATGTAAAATAAATAGTAAAAATGATCCATATCTCATATTATTCATAAAATTATCCTCTTAAATAGATATCCCAACTTCAGGATTCTTAGATCCTATTAAGGATGCTATTGATTTTTGTCACATTTCACCACATTCATTTTTGGAATCTTTTGAAGTAAAACCAAGAATATTTCTTAACATTTAACTAAAACATAAATAAAATAAAAATTCATAGCACCTAATAAAATTCACATTAATTTCCTTGAGGTTGATCAAATTGAAATTATTCATACCTTCATTGATAAAATGTTATGTATTGATTAGATGTAATGGATATTTTTCAAGTTATTGAAGGGTAATATCATGACAATTAAAGATTTATTCATTTTAATGTACTAAAAAAAGTCTTGATCCATGTCATTGATAATATCATAATAATATTTTAGCATAAGTGATCAATGAATTAGTAACTTTAATTGTATTTTTTATGATTATCTAGACTAATAATCAGTTTTTTCCATTGGCATATTTCATGTTATGTGCATTATCATCTTCTATCTGAAGCAATGACTAAAGTCCTAATGGTTTTACTATTATATAGTCTTTATTATCTTTAAAACTACTTATACATATTCTAACAAGAAGCTAGATAGATACTTTCATATTTCTAAAATAATATTGTATTGCAAAAGTTTTTAGGTGATCGATGATGTTTTCTATTAAATCTCTTAGATTTGTATAAAAATTATTCCAGGTAATTTCTCTTTGTTGATATATCATACCCCCACCAGTGTAATACATGTTGGATTATGGAGAAACCTACACTTTTAATGCACATTTAAAATATTTTTATATTACTTGAAGGTCATTCCACACAAATTCTTGTAACATGATGGGTACACAAAACAAGGAGATTTATAAAAAAATGGATATTATTTCACACTATAAGATTACCAAGCTACACTCTCCAGATCTAGTTTACAAGTGACTAGATAATTGGACAAAAAGAATACATAAGTTATGCATTGCTAATTTTATCAAGAGTTCTTCCTCATTAACAAATATCACTTCTTATTGCATCACTATAGAGAATTATATACAACTAATTGGGTTGATTTATTGGTTATGCTACAACTTATCTTAACCTCTCCATCATATTATCATTTCTAGAAAATTCCCCAAATTCAAAAAAAAATCAACAATGAAAACATTTAGGCATTGTTGATAGGTGTTAGTTAGGGAACTAGTTATCTGGTTGACCAATATTTGTATTAAAAAAAAATCAACATTGAAAACCCTTAGTCATTGTTGGTAGTTTTGGGTTATAAATCCATCTTTCTAGCTACCCACAATTAAAATAAATGGGCCTAAGTGGAAAACCATCTATTTGGCCACTTAAGATTAAAATGGTAAAAAAAATCAAGTAATAACTATGTACTTTTTATTCTCTTTTGCATCATCATCCCTTCTTGTAATTTGAACTAGCTATCCTAGCCTTCTTTGGTAGCTTTCATCTATAGAATCTATTCTATAGGATGTAGATTTTATGTTATAATATGTAAATTCCAATCCTATCAGCTAATTTATAGTTGTTATAGGTTAAATTTTTTATTTTTTAAAGGAATGATTTTTGAGGTAACCACTTTCATTGGGTGGAAATCATAGTATCAAAAAATTATACAAGTTCTTGAAGACTTGTCTTGTTCACTTTGCTTAATAATTTTCTCTTTATCACATTCTCATGACAATTCAACAAGCTTATTTGTGTTTCATCAAATTAATTTCTCCACCATTGGATTTTTGTATTTCATGTTCATCTAGTTGAACATCCACTCTACTATCAGACTTCACAAGTTCCATTTGTTTTGATAGTTATTTTTGTATATTATAGTCTTCCTACACATTCTTTCCATCATTATGGATTGTTGATATCTACACTTGCTCATACTACCTAGAGGACATTCTAGTTTTCCATAATTACATTTGTAACATGTGTTGGTTGTAAACTTTTAGTTTGCTACATCATTCAATATATTTGGTTGCTGATTTTTTCTCTTCAACTACATGATTGGTGTATCACACGATCTTCTACACTTGATACATAAATATTATACAACATATAATATTATTCGTAAACCATTCTAAATTCAAGTTATGTTTTTCCTCTAGATTACTTATTTATTCACTAACAATGTTTTATGTAATCATCTATTTTTTTGGTGCTATATATACCATTCCTTTCATTGATATTACCTCACCTATCTATTTTTAGACATTATATACTCCATATCCCACTTCACTCCTCCATGTCATGTTCCTCACCATTCCATCACCTTTGGTAGAATCACAAAATATATATATATATATATATATATATATATATATATATATATATTACCCTCTTCCACACTTAGTTTGGGGGTCTTTCACTTGAGGACAAGTGTCTACCTTAATTTTTGGGGATAATAGTCCATATATTTTCATTTATGACATCAATAATATATTTGGGGGGATTGATTTCATGAGGTCTTATGCAAATAAATATACATGATATTTATAGTTATTATAGCTTCACATGATTAACACATAATCCTATAATCATGATGTTCACATGAATATTCATAGTGCCCTATGAATAAATTATAATATTAATCATTACTATTTTTTGGGGGCTTAAAAATTATGAAGTATGAAATATAAAATATATATATATATATATATATATATATATATATATATATATATATATATATATATATATATATATATATATATATATATATATATATATATATAGAGAGAGAGAGAGAGAGAGAGAGAGAGAAATAAAAATTTATTACTTTAACTCCTATAGTTTTACATCATATTAGACCAATAAATGTCTTTAAAAATAATTTCATTTCTAAGATTATTACTCCTAAATGATTTTAAGTTGATATGTCTATCCATAAGCACAAATAATATACATGCTTTGTGCTTTCAATCATTATACATACTACATACCTTCCTACTTAGAACTTAACTTATTTTATTGCACAATGGATGTGCAATTGGTTAAGTTGGGGGGTGTGATGAGTCAAATAAATGGCACTCATATTACTATATTTAACATTTACCCATTGTATAATCCACCATTTCATATACCCAAAATACCATCCCATCCATAATTACCTATATTAGCACAATATATGTTTATGATGCATATATTCATTGTTATGGTTTAAGGAATGATTATTTTTAGATAAATTATTATGATTTATTTTTATTTATCTCTGGTATTACTAATGGTGAAGGAATAATTCAGGTTATTCAATAGTCATCATGTTTGGACATCCTACAATAACTACCTAGATTTTGTAAAGTAGACTAATTTACAAATATCATTAAAAATAATATCGAAGAGTTTTATAATATAAAATATTATTTCATATTTAGAATACCCTTAAAATATTATACACTTTCAAATAATATGGTATCTCATTTTGAGTCCATATGTAAAATTTATGGCTCTTGAAAGTATCATATAACAACTAGTTTTATGCATCTTGCAAAATTTCATCATATAACCACTTCCAATTGACTTAGTTGGACATAGAAAATAGTTTAAAATGTTGGAAACAATTTGGAAAATTTCAAAAAGAGTCTCTTCTATGATTTTAGGAGAAAGAATCTCTTCCATGATTTTAGGAGCAAGAATAGTGTCATGAAAATAGGAAGGAGTGATTCTCTCAAACCAAATCCTTTTCATGAATTATTCATATGTACTATTTTATTTTATGCATAGTTGTTGTAATAATATATTAAAAAATTATTTCATTTTGTTATTTGGTTTCAACCTACTAGATTTGTTATTCTCTAAATAAGGAAACTATCTCCTATAAAAATGGAGAAACTTAGGAGAGAAAAGGGGTAAAAGCATATTTTGTAAGACAAATATTGTAATTTTATTGTCATAATTATTTTATAATTTGATTAATATGATCAAATAATTTTTAATCAATTTTATTATTTTAAGAGGAAGGATTGAAGCTCAAGTCGAAAGGAGGAAGGGCCCCCTTTAGAAGTCTTGTAGCAATAATCTGACCCATCAATTAGCTAAGTATGTTACTTATTTTATTTATGTTTTGAGTGTTTAATTTATAGCTGTGTGATTTTTATCTTTGTATGTGATTGTTTTAAATAAGCTTCTAAATATAAAGTAGTACAATTATTTGATTCATGATTTTGTATGATTTCTCAATTCAACATTTCATTTCTTGCATAATATCTAACATCTTAGACTACAATTAGTAAAATGTCAAATTATATGGATTAAGTGTGCACATAAAATGGCATCATCCTATCAAGTTTACATCCTTGGGTTGAATATTAAATTAAAGTACAAGATATAGGTCTATGGTAACTCTCCTTGTTCATTTGAATCAAAAGAATTATATTTGATTGTGAGTCTACTTCTAGTCAGAGACCTTGTATGTTTTATTTCATATTCCTTTCTCTTACATGTGTAATAACTCCTTTTCTCAACATGACACATGTTGTAGTGACTCTTGGACTTCTTTATTCTCACCTCTCTCTCCAATTCTATAAGTAGTAGACATTTTATCTTTTGTAGACAATACCACACCATGTATGGTAAAGCCCTGCTAGATTGACATTGTATTTTGCCTTTGAAAAATAAATGAAAAATTGGGTTTGAGTTCATGAATATTTATCTAAGTGTTCAAAGTGATGTATGGTGATGCTAAGTGATAATATCTTATGCTTGATTCTCCTTATCCTCTCATATTTATACAATATTTCCTATTATAATAGGTCATATAGAGTGTAGCTAGTGTCTTAGGCTCATTTAAAGTGCAAAATTGTCCTTAGAGTGTGCAATTTACCCTTTGGTTCATTTAACTTATGTTTTGTAATGCATATCACCTCTATGTTGAAACACTTATGTTAGAATAATATAAGACTTGGAAGATAGTTTGTAGGTCTTGTTTTATTGTGATATAAGTATGATGGCTTTGTGGAAATTATCTTGGTGTATCACATCATTAGAGTAGTTTCATTTCATGCAAACTTGTATCTCTTTTCCCATAAGCAACTAGTTAAGTAGGTGATAATCATTTCAAGGTATATTCAGGGAGTTAGCCCTTAAATGTAGAGGTTTACTTCTACTATAGGTAAACCCACATACCTAGAAGTATTCCCATGTTGCCCAAATTTATATTAGGCTTGAACACCCTCCTCTAGGTGCAAGATTTGGTGACAAAAAGTACTTTTTCACTTAATTTTTAGCTTAAATATTGGTGTATTTTAAAAGATTTCTTGTTGTGGTGGTTTTTATAATGTTGTATTAACATATATAATTTAGGTCATGACTTCCCTACACTATCCTCTCTCTTTAGTTTTATACTTATTACCTTGGTTTGAGTTTCAAGCCATAAATGTAATTGTTTATGTTTGAATTTAATTTCCAATGAGTAGACCTAGGATGGTGCTTGCTAGAAGTTATTTTGGAATGTCATATTATAATAAGACTTTATCTTCAATCTCAAACTTAGATTTATTAACATGAATACTTATCATATATTTAGGTTCACTTATAACCCTTGGTGATTTTTATTTACATTCAGACCAACTAGTGTCCAAGGAGTCACCCATAAGGGTAACTATATTTTGATCAACTATGTAACTAAAGGGTGAAGGCCAAATTCCTTCATAACCAACCTAACACAGGTTAGGGAAAGGGCAAACAAAAACCAACCTACTTCTCTTTGTGATGAGATCAAAGTAGATATGTAAGTATCTCAAAGAGTGGGTGAAGGCATAGAGTAATAACCCTTAGGACACCTATTTATTATGTTGCTACTAATTAATTATTTTGGGTGTTTTTGGAACATGTACTAAACTAACTAACCATTAAAATTATTGCATTATCTAAAATTCTATAGTGTTCTTCTTCATGTATGTGTATCTTACTAGTTTTTAGTTGTTTGGTATGCTCAAATATATAGATGTTGTTAGGTAGTGACCCTCATTTATTATTTTTTAAGTGATCTTGTATTCTTTCATCATTACTTTGGTCACCATTAGAGACCCGCTTGAGTGAGGAGCCTATCCAAGTAGTGTAAGCCAAGGATTTTTGAGACTTTGGCCTTGTTGGACAAATGAAACATAGGTTCTTTATCATGTTGGACTCTCATTTTTTTTATTATGTGAGAGTTATTATATAATCATACACACTTGAGTTGTCAAGATGTTTCATAATGAGTAAATGTTTTTAGGTTATGGTTTCTCTCAGAGCTTATAAATATAGCTTAAGTGGTGATAGTTATTCATTTTATCTTAGAGTACCCACCCCTTTAGTGAAGATGTCTACATTGGACCCTAATTCCATGGATTGGATGTGTAGGATTCACAAATTATGATGGCAGAATTGAGTCTAGATCCTTATATATTAGGTGATGGTTACCTTATAATTACCCTTAATATTTGGCATGTATATTATTATTTAGATTATATTTATATGTAATACTAATTAAATAAAAATTGATATTGATCTATGATCAATTACTAATCCATTTATAATAATTTTTTTTTTTAAATATTACCTTCCTCAAGACGAATATACTTTTCTAAATCTCCTTGTGATCATACCTTAAAAGTAGATTTTATATAGTGTTAGTGGAGACTCTCCCTTGGTGATCCTTAGGTTGGTAACCTAGTTAAATTAATTTATTTCATTAGTTTATTTTGTTTTCCTTTGTGTGTGTAGGCTTGAGATGTATGTTTGAATGTCTCCATGATATTCTAAATCAATAAATTACAATTAAGTTAGATCTTCTAGTCAAAACATCATACTAATATAACTTTTCCCTCTTCTTTGATAAGGATAATTAATTAAATGATTTAAAAAAATTTATTTGATCTTAACATCACTCTAATATGTTTGTATCTCACTTCCTAGGGAAGCCTTGTGGTGGAAAGTAAATGAATTAAATAATCACATAATAATAATGTGTGTCACACTCTAGTTTCTCATTGAATGAATCATAATATTTTAACCACTAAAAAAATAAAATTAACAAGTAAAAATAATTAAAATATGTTAATAAAAAAATTAAACAAGTTTTTGGACAAAAAATTGGGCATGACATTAATAACTAAGATGTATTCAATACTTATAAAATATTACCAATAGTTTACATGGCACAATTAACAACAAATATCCATATTCAAATCTTTCCTTAATCAATTTAAGAAATAAGATATTCATTGCTACCAACATCCAATTTATTCAAATTTATAATATAAAAAGTCTAATATACTATAAAATATTCATAGTTGAGTCTACAACACACATTAATCATAAATGGGTCACATTTAGACCTTCACCAAATAATAAAAGAATAATCACACTATAGATTGAAATAAAAACGATGATCTCATACATATAACTCTTAAAATTTGAAACAACCAAGTGAAACCAATTCAACTAGAACTCCTAACCAAAATAAATCCAATACTCAACGAGTAATTTTTACCAAGGAAAATCAACATACAAAATTTATACCAATGATAATTAGTTCCAATGTCTCATAAGTTATGGATACCATTTGAATAAGTTGTTTAATTGATAAGTATATCCATATTGTAGTGAGCAAGTAAAATAATTATTTAAAAATATAATATATCATGTTTCCATAACTATCTATTAGACTATAAAACCTCGATGAATAAAAACACCTAGAATCACAAATGAAGATTCCTTATGGACTCCCTATAACAAAGATAAGCCTACAAGTTTCTAAATGAATCAATTATCCTTGTTAAAAATTAAAAAATAATTCATCATCTAATAAATATCATTAACTACATATATTCTCCTCAATCATGAACATCATTAATAATATGAAATCTGAGCCCATCTATCTAATCGTAGATCTACCCACCTAAACCATTTGATTGGGGTTGGAAGAGTCACTAAATAAATCCTAGGGTCACAAAAGAAAATGAAAGAAAGGATTTATAATAAATAAATTCCACCATAGACATGGTTTCTACACAAAGTTAGACACATATAATAAGGGCTAGGTAACACATAAACAACAATAGAAACACACCAATGAATCATCCCAAACTGTATAGAAATATCATTATTTGTATTAGCTACATACATGTCATCTATACACCATCTAAGGATGATATGCACCATTTCAAGAATACACATTAGGTTTTTAATAAAAATATATATATTAACCTATCAAAAACAACCATTTTTCACATCCAAAATGATAGCAAAACCCAACAATATCCATGTAACTCTAATAAAATGATGATCCAATAAGAATAATTTCTATGGATGTGCCAATCTAATGGTGCACAATGGTCAAAAGTGACCTTTTCAAAATCATCATAAACCTAAGTCAACAAGAATTAGGTTAAACCAATAATCATAAACCTTAAGCAATGATTAGAAATGAATTCATTACCCAATCATAAGTTCCTTATAAATTTAAACAAACCAAATACATATTCCATATGTCTTTGCATCAATAGTATGTGCTCTAGGCCTCAACAAGGCTAAGATAATAAGGCATGCTCATTTTTAGAGAATCTTACAAGCATTAAAACTTATATGCTTTTGTATTTAACTAATGCAATCACTTGTATCTTTTTTATAACCTTCAATAGCTTAATTTTTTCAACTTGAAAGATCTTTACAATATCATTGAGTGTTAACAGAAATATATCGGTCATAATTGGATAAAATTCAATGATGATGTCAGAAAAAATAATAATGATTATACACAATATTTGATAATCAAAATATAAGACAACATATAATGCAAATGGTGGACTATTCATTTGATCTCTTTCTTAACCTTGTTTTCATTTACCTATATAATGTTGTTACAATTGTTTGGTGAAGTCTTCCAATCCCAAACCTACCTCAGTTATCTAGTTATTACATGTAATGAAAAAAATACATTAATAGTATTGGCTCTACATAATCATGAACCAAATAGAAAATTGAATTAAAATACAATAAATTGTAGTATAAAATCAAATACTACATCTCATGATCATAAATTAAATACTAATCATATCAGATGCCAAATTCAAAAAAAATGGTTCATTAAACAATACAAATAAACACATTATTGATTATATGCCTAAATGGAATATGTAATCCACTCTCCCTAAAAGGATGTATTTTCCAAGTGCCTAAACAAATAGGTGAGGATAGTGCCACCTAAAAATATTTTCATCTTCATAGGTGGAAATTTTCTAACGTAGTTGGTCTCATCAAATTAGCACATATTATATGTACCTATTTTTTAGGTTAACACTATGATGGTCTAGGATCTTGACTGGGTCCAATGAAACCATATCCTCATATGCCACCTAGAGATAATTCTAATCCAAAATATGAGGTGGATCAAAAACATATTTTCTTAATAATTCCATGTGAAACACATCATGGATTATAGATAGAGAATGAGGAAAGGATAGGATGTAGGTAACAGGGTTGATATTTTCCACAATGTCAAATAGACTAATAAAATATAGAGCTAATTTGGATGCCTTTCTAAAATTTATGGAAGGTATCACTCTCAAAATTATACTATCCATTACCTCAAAATCTCTTAGTGATCTCTTGAGGTTAGCATACTTTTTTTTATCTATCAGAGGTAGTTTCTAGCCTTTGATGTATTAGAGTCATTTTTTCATCATACTATTGTAAAGTATCAAGACCTAAAAACACCCCATTTTCCAAACAATCTTAGCCAAGGGGAGTTATACACTTTCACCCATACAAGTATTTTAAAGGTGCCATTTGAATAACATAATGATAAATGTTATTCTATGCAATTTAACCAAATGGAGGTAATCCTCCCATTTAAATTATTGGTCCATCACATACATTCTTAGCACATCTTACACCACTTAGTTAGCCTTTCATTTTGGCCATATATTTTATAGGATAAGTTGATCTGAAGTTTAACTTTGTCAAAAATGTAGTAGTCCAGGTTTTTCAAAACATTGAAGTAAATATTTTATCTTCATTCAAGATAATGACTTTTGAAACATTTTTAAGGCAAACAATTTTCTTCACAAACTTTTTAGTAAGAGTGGGGTCATCGTAAATAAGATTATAAACCTTAAAGTGAGAAAGCCTTTGTTAAATTACCAAAAATAACTAAAATTTTATCATGTTCACCTTAAGACTTAGGTAGTCCTAAGATAAAAATCCATTGAAATTTCTTGCCACTTTATTTTTAGAACAACATGTGGGTATAATAAACTAACTAAATGGAAATGTTAAACCTTGACATGATAACATTACAAACATTTTTCTATGAAATTATCCACATATTTATTTAACCAAAGGACGAAATCAAACTTTTTTAGCTTGTGTCATTTTAGTGACACCTGGATGAGAGAAATGAGGTGTAGTATGCACTTCTTATAGGAATTTTTTATATTATATTCCTAGAATAAGGAAAATAAATTATACTTTGGTTCCTTAGAATTCCAATTAGTAATTAGTAATAGATACAATTTCATTGACTAGATCATCACAACTTTTCCTATATTTAGGTTCTATTAGTTTCTAATTTAAAACAAAATTTTAAAATTTGACCTCAAAACATAAATTTCAAAAAGATATGTTCTTATACTAAGAGAATCATGTGCTCTATTTTAATTTTATTTAAATAAGAAATATCAGTATCAATTTTTTTGACAAAATCTAGCCATCTACATTATCTCACATTTAATTCATTTTGAGTAAACAATTGTACTAGGTTATAATGGTTATACTTTACCTTGAAGTGTTTTCAAAGTAAAAAGTGTTCCCATTACTTGAGAGCATGAAACATGACTATTAATTCAATGTCACAGGTTTGGTAATTTTTCCCATGAGTTTTTACAGGACTCATTAAAAACTACTTTACCATCTTGTGTCAAAATATCCCCATTACCAACTTTACAAGCATCAACCTAGATTTTAAAGTTTCCATTAGGATATTAAATAACAAAAATGGGAGTAGAAAATAATGGATCTTTCAATTTTTAGAATTCTTACACACATCAAGGATTACACTCAAACTTATTCCCCTTATTTTTTAAATAAGTGATAAGGATATTAACCCTTCAAAAGTATTTAACAAACCTCTAATAGTAACCAACTAATCCTAAGAAGTTACATACTTCATGCACATTCTTAGGAGTAGGCCACTCACTAATAGGTTATATATTTTTAGATTCTACTAAAGCACTTTCCTTAAAGATAACATGCCCTATGTAATGAATTCTGATTTGGTATAAACATAACATAGAAAATATACTAAATAGTTTTTGTTGCCTTAGTATTTTTAAGACCAAACATAGGTGATTCTCATGCTCTATTTACTTCTTAGAGTAAATTTAAAATATCATCATAAAATACCAATACAAATTGATCTAGAAAATATCCTTGATTACACCTTTAATTAAGTTCATAAAATCATTAAGCATGTTTTTTAATCCAAAATTCATGATAGTGAACTCAAAATGACCACATCTTGTACTAAAATTTTTCTTATGAATATATTCATATTTGATGTGGAGTTGGTGATACCCTGATAGAAGATTTATTTTTAAGAACATAGTTTCACACTCTATTTGATAAAAAATATCATCAATTCTAAGAATGGGATATGATTTAATTATTTTTTGGATTAATATAAAACCCTAAGTAGATAAAAGACTGTAAAATCAGAGGATAAATATAGAAATAGTTAAGCATACTAATTTTGCAACTACTGTAACTAGAAAGTATTCTAAAAATAGTAAACAATCATAAGAAATAATATGTAGCTTGAAAATTAATTGAGATATATATTTTGACACTTTTGAATTTGGAAGTTTGATTGGGTTGAATATCAAGAATTGGATACATATGTTAGAAAATAGCTATAAATAGTCTTAGACAATGGCATGCTCACATTTTCCAATAGTGTAGTGTGCTAGTTTCCAATGGAAATATGTTGTAGTCCCACTCAAATTATATTTAAATAATTTATGGGTTTTATAGATCAAATATTTTTATAATTATGGTCCAAATTTCAAGTTTTCGCAATTAAAAAAAGTCATATATCTCTATTTTACTATAGCCCTAGATAATAGCATGGTCCTAGATAATAGTGTGGTGTGTTATTATCCTATGCACCTCTTTTATCCTCCTTTAGAATTTGTTTGAAATATTTATGGGTTATATAGAATAGGTCATCTTTTAACTTGAGGTTTAATTTTTAGGTCTATATGATCTATAATTTTTTTGTAGATCTATTTTCCTCTAAAATCCATAGGTTTTTATACTTATAAGGGTTTGAAGGAATACCATGAGAAAAAGGGGTTAGTGGGTCTAATGTGTTGGACATGTGATCCACACCCCTATGTGGCCATGCCACCTATATACCAATAGTCTAAGAAGGGATCAATCTTGATGTAGTTCCATCACTTATGTGATATGTGTGAATGTTTGTGAATGTTAAAATGCCTGAGTGTCAATGAAAGAGAGGATGACTTAGAAGCCACTTGAGATCTAGATACATATACTAGGGATGGATTATATAATGCATGGGTTGAATAAATATAATATTGGAAGAATTGGGAGAATTGCATCAATATTAAGTGGTTCTTTGTGTACTTATATGTGATAGGTCCACTTAGAGTGTAATAGTGTGAAAATATTATTTATATAGTGTTGTAATAAAAATGACTTAGGAGGGTGAATTGAGAATAGGTCTAGGACAACCATAATCATCTAAAAGAGATGTAAAATTAGTTTTTGTATGATGTAGGGACCTAAATAACTAAGGGATTTCACCGTTATGGGTCTCATTTGGTTTTTTATAGGCCTGGGTTTTATTTGTGACTATCATGTAACTAAAAATGGATCAAAAGGGCTCCTAAGATGGGTCAGGTGATAATTTACCTTAAATGGACATCCAAAACATAAATGGTTAATTTTAAAGACTATATTACCTCCTGAATTTACTCAATAAATGTAGTAAAGTGAAATGACTAGGATAAAGGAAAGAGAAACATACCTAAACTTACTTATGAGGTGAATCCCACAATTATGGGTCTAAGTTTATAAACTATGCTCCATTATGTGTCCTATGAATAAAACATATACAAATCAGTAATTACATAATAAATATCAAAATCAAAAAAAAAATTGAGTAAAAATATGTGAGAGAGATAAGAGGAATGAAAACACCTAACTAGGTATGTGAAAATATGGAAAAACCTAGTGAAATCTTGTGTGTGCATATGGTGATCAAAATATGAATATATTTGATTGGAATGATGGATTGCCTAATCCCCATGTGTGGGTGGATTAATAACTCAATTTGGACTTGTCTCCATCAATTACCACCCCTATTTGGTGGATCATAATCTATGAAAAACTTGAATTAGATTGATTATTTGTCCAACCCTCTTATGTGAATGTCTCAAAAAATCAAGTAGGATATGAATTAATAATTTCCTACCCATTTATATTATATTAATTTAAAATTTAAGATGTGTGATGTGAAAAAATTGTATAATATGGCTTTGGGCCACTCAAAAACTCTCAAATGTAAAACAACTCAGCGACCACTCAGGAATGTATAATGGCTCCAAAGACACTTGGGAATGCCAACCATTGTAGATGGAATGAGACATAAATCTTGTTTAATATTGGTGAAAAACTCATGCATATGGTGTTTAGAGTATAAAACATGGATAATGACATGGGGTTATGATTCCATCTAATAGAACTAGTGCAAAACTAAACATATGTAAAATAATGTGTCGTGCACATTGCCCCCAATTATGATGCTTGTGTATATGGATTCTAGACTAATTTATAATAATTTGTGTTTATACATATCTAAAACTAAAATAAGATTGATCATGTTGTGCATGATACCCCTAATCTAAGGAAACTTATGTAATAATGTGTAAAAACTAAGTATATATCGAGTATATCTCATAATTTATGACTGATACTATGCAAATATAAATTGTACCTATTATACCAATTTTATAATTATGGAATTTTATATTTTTGAGGCTACTGGTCAATATCATAGTGGGTAGACTATAACACATTTCACTTCTATTAGTGTATTGTGTTATTGTCCAAAAGTGTTGTTTTTGACTAAAACTAAGATTGATCAATGTATGACTATATTTTACTATATTTTCCTAAGTATGGGCTCTATAATATGTGTCTACATGCTAAAAATTATGTTTTAAGTGAACTTAGATGGCCTGATCTCTGTTATAAAACCCTATGAATGTCACTTCTTTTGAGGGGATTTGTTAAACTTGTGCAATAACTATCCTTAAAAAAAAGCTTAGCTTCTTGTGTGTTAGACTATAAATATATGATATATACATAATAAACCATTATAATTTGTATACATGACATTAAAATGTAAAAAGAGATAAAACATAAGTTGACAATGTATGATGTATGTTAGATCATGCATTCACAAGGTTGTCAAGATAGACATAACCATGTATATTAAAATAAAATCTAAATATAATATGATTAAAATACTTGGGTGGGTGGGGCATGATGTCTATCAAGGCACCTAAAGAGAATGGAGAGATTCATGATGTCCATCATGGCATTGCAAATTGGATGTGAATTCAACAAGAAAGAGACAAGTGTCATGGTCATGACACATACATGAAAACATACATATAAACACAAAGGGGCCACAAGACAAGGGACATGAGCACATGCCACTAAGTTTGATAAATGTCACACATACAATGGCATGTTTAAGTGTATTCATAAGTAAAATATCACACAAGTTTCTCTTAGATACACATGGAAGGGCATGTTCAAATGTCCATATACACATTAAATAAGCACACACAAGGACATGGTCACATGTTTAAATCATACACAAAGTGAAATTAATTGGCTTAGATACATATAAAAATGTAATATTCAAATGCCCTCAAGTAGATGTAGAAGCAAATAAATAATCAAATCTAAACTAATAAATCTAGAAATGAAAGTATGCATAATCATGTGGTACAAATCTATATAAGATAAAAGATGTACATAAACTATGTCTATAGTAATATTAGTTGACAAAAAATTAGTGTAGTATAAGATGATCAATATAAAGATATAATCCATGCTATATCTATGATATGGAGTATAAAAATATATAACCAAAAAAACTAGAAGTTGTGTGTATGATGCCCCTAATGGGATAATATATTAATGTTGAATTGGTGTATATGTGTATGTACCTCTGATGGGTAGATACTATCAAATATGGATATGTGTATAGGACTAGATTCTTATAGTAATCTATGAATAGTTTAAGGTAACAAATGAATCATGTATGTATGATAAAATTATCTACAATGATATAGATAACATATGTAGTACCTTAAAAATAGAAGAAATATAAACATGGAAATGCATACAATCTAAAATTTGTATTTTTTGAGTAATATATATATATATTTTTTAAAATTTTAAAACATATTATAATTATAAGATATGTATGAACAACATGAAAATGAAAATATGTAAAATTAGGTTGGAAATGAATGAAACTATGTGGAAAGAGAGTCTTAGGGAATACTAATATGTGTGTTGGTGAGGAATAGTTTTATAATCCCAACATGTAATCGATGGGATGAATTTTTGTAACATATGTGGCATATTCAATTTTTGAATGGTATATACCATAATAATATATGTTATTCTAATCATTTACTTCTTTTTAATTAACAATGTCTAGATTATTGATTGGGATCTTCCCATTTAAAACTATATCCACTATAGGTATAGCTTGATTTTTTAGCTCTTGTTTGGAATAAAATATATCCTCTATATACTCTATAATCATTTCATTCTCATGTGAAAATTATATACAACCTTTGCTTTTGTCAAGTGTTGCTCTAATTTTTGTTAACCATGAACTTCTAAAGACAACACTATAAGCACTTGAATTTGTAATAACACAAAAAGTGATAGAACATTATTTTGAGGCATATTAAAATTTTAATTAAAGTGATACCAATAATTTTATAGACACATGTGTTGTATCTATATGTGTAGAGTTATTTATAAGAGATATAATAAATGATAGTGAAAGGATTGTGATATGAAGGAGGGCTTGTAGTTTCCCCATTTACATTGAAATTTTAAGATGTATATTTTATATGTATTTATTAATTTGAAGACTATATTTTAAGAAACTATCTTATGAGAATGGTTATCCCTCTTATTTATTTATTGCTTAACCTGATTCTAAATGTTTAACTTAATTTCTTACTCCTTTTGTAACATTACCTTTGCATCTAGATCTTTTTCCTTGGTAAATTGTATCTATGAATGATTTTCCTTAGTATTTTCCATAAATATAAAACTTTATTAGAAAATATTATCAACTAATATAATAGGAGTAGTGATGCCTTGATCATGTTTGCCCAACCCTTGACCTTGATAATCAAACTGTTGTATATATTTTTGACCAAACCCATACTACTTTGAAATTTGAGTCTCATTTTGGAGAGGTAGATTTGCATCCTTAACATTATTTATATGTGCTTTACGTACTATTTCTTTTTTTTTTCTTTTTAAACCTTTTTTGTTTAGAGTTATGCTTTAGTAACCACTTTTTTATTGTTTCTAAATTTGACCCTTTTTTAATATGTTCATGTATCATTGTGGATTTCTTAACTAATTTATCTTGTATAGGTTCTTCATTAGACATTATTTATATTATATTATTTTTCAATGCCAAACTTAAATCTCTATGATGACCAAACATTTTATGGTATGCATAATAGTATCTAGATCTCCTTATTAGATGTAGAGGAGGTACTTTAAACAACTTATTCTTAATAATTTACCTTATCACTTGAATTAAACTCTTATTGGACCCTTATAATCTTTTTGAATCAATTATAATATATTTATTATGTTTTACCTTATGATTTGGATATGAAACAATGTTAGGAATAACTTTTCTAAATGTAAATGCAAACATATTATTA
The DNA here is from genome assembly GCA_037957365.1 of Torreya grandis. Taxonomy (NCBI): domain Eukaryota; kingdom Viridiplantae; phylum Streptophyta; class Pinopsida; order Cupressales; family Taxaceae; genus Torreya; species Torreya grandis. The sequence goes on along the minus strand of JARHVA010001363.1, from coordinate 3,418,734 downwards.
AGACTTTGTACATGTAATTTAATTTTCCAATAGTTTGACCTTTACACTTAATGACTAATTTTGATTCTGTAGTTTTGAAATTATCTTAATCATACTGATAATTCAATCACTTAGAGTCTCGTAAGTGAAAATCCTATTTGCTTCTAATTAAACATGAAATCACACATCCTAAATGGGATATATGGTAAGGGAAGGATTTTAAGGATGGATAGGTTGATTATAGACATGTGAAATAATACTATAGGTTACCTCATATCTTAAAAGAGTGATAGAATTGACCTTTTTAGAGGGAAACTATCTATCACCCTCTTGGATATGAGGAGGAAATGAGTCTTCTTCATACATGAAATTTGGAAATATAACTTGGAAGAGGGATGGTAAGGTAGAACATATCAAGTTAAAAAACCCTAACACAACCACTAAAAATAGGAAACAAAAGGATAAAAACCCTAATAAAATCCAAGTCTAGGGTTTTTTTGATATTTAAAGTAACTTAGGTTCACCAAATTATTTATCTTTTTAAAGATAATGGAATGTAACCCTAAGGTTGATAAAGGGTTAAGTAATAAATCAAGGAAAAAAATACTATAGTATTAATAGCTAATGATTTTTAAAATAATTTATTTATCTAAATATTCTATAAATAAAAATGAATAAAAAATGTATACTTATCTAGAAAAAGTGACTAAGATGGACAAGTGATGGGTTGGTAAGTGATGCAAAAGGAATGTAGAGTGTTGTTAGTAGAGAACTGGTGTCAAAACCCTCTTTAGATAATAGTACAACCCTCTTTTCCAATATCATAGTTAGTTATAGTCTCACTTATATTATTCATAAAATATTTTTGGGTTTTGTATATTAGATCATGTTATAGCTATGGTTCAAATTTCAAGTATGTCTAACTAATAATTTTTATTATATCTCTATTTTCCTATAGCCTTAGATAATAGTACAGTCCTAGACAATAACATGGTGTAATATTATCCTATGCAGTGCTCTTGTCCTCCTTTATAATTTTTGAAAACTATTTATGGTTTCTATAGAATAGGTCATGCTTAAGTTAGGGTGTAAATTTTAGGTTTGTATGAACTATGCTTTATCATGTAGATATATTTTCCTCTAAAAGACCATATGCATTTATGCTTGTTAGGGTTGAAGGAATATCATGAGAAAAATGGTTTAGTGGGTATAATGTGTTGCAAATGTGATCTACACCCCTATGTGGGAATGCTACCTACATACTAATACTCTAAAGAGGGATCAAAATTTATGTATTTATCTCATTTATGTGATATGTGTGAATGTCTATGAATTCTAAAATACCTTAGTGTGAATTCATGATAGGATGCCTTAAAGGCCACTTGAGATTCAAATACCTACACTATGGATGGATTATTGAATATATTGGCTGAATCAATATAATATTGGAATAATGGGAGCTTTCCTTAAACATGAAGTTATCCTTTTGTATACTTATATTTTATAATGTTCAATTAGAGTCTAAGAGTGTGGAAACAGTTTTTATATAGTGTTCTCATAAAAATGACTTGGCAGGGTGACTTAAGAATAAGTCTAGGCTAAACCTAATTCTTTTAAAAAGATGTAAAATTAATTTTTTGAGGGTGAAGGGAATATCACTAAGGGATTTTTCCATTATGGGTCTCATGTGGTGTTATATAGGCTTGGATTATATTTGTGACTTCCATGTGACCAAAAGTGGATCAAAAGGGGTGCTAAGATGAAATAACTATTATAATAAGGGTAAAGTGACCTCAAGTGGATATCCAAGGCATAAATGGTTAATTTTAATGACTACATGATATTTATTCTTGATAGTAAATTTATTAAGCATCTGGTAATTAATACAAAGTATGAAGGTGGCATCCTTATTCTTGATGAAGATAATCAAGGCTCCCCAAAGTGATACGCTTGGCCTAATCATCCCCTTTTCCATAAAATATTTTTGAAAACCTCTAGATATATCACATTCATCCTAATAAGGTTGTAAATGTAGGTTTAGATCCTAGCACAATATCAATAAAAAAATCAAACTCTATTCTTGGAGGAAAACCTAGAAGTTTTTCAGAAAATACACCCTCAAATTCTCTCAAGATAGAATAATCTTGAAGAGCATGTTATTTTTCCTTAGAAATTTTAGTTAGTTATATAGAATACATTTTCCATACCTTTCTTACCACTTTTTTCATATTCAAGGCTAAAATAATATTTTTGGCTGCAAGCCCGATCATACCTTGGATTTATATAGGGTTGAAGACATCATCAAGGCAATGTGCTCTCTTGATGAAATATTCAATCTTTTCTTGATATTTTTATAGCTATTCTATGCCTAAAATTAGGTCATAATACCCCTATGGTGCAAAAAATAGGTTGCTTGAGTCTTAAAGACTTGAAAATCTAGTTTAATTTTTTCCACGAATTTGAAAATAACCACTCTTTTCCTTATGACAAACTCTACCTTTCATCCTTATCTTAATCTAAAGGGTCTAGTTTTTCACTTAAAATTAATTACAGGTTAAATAAAACTATCACTTTCACAATAATCAACTAAAAAATCCAATGGAAAAGAAAAAATTATACCTTTAGTCTCTATTGGAGTACACTGTAAGTATGCATTTCTATTATTAATAGTAGCATACACATGATAATTTATTTATCAACTACCTTGCAAGTTAGGAAACTGCTTTTGGTAATGATGATCACTGCATTCCCAACATTACATAGTTGTTCATGGAGGCATAGGTAAAATTTTTTCTCTAGTGGTTGGGCCAAAAAATCTACCTTATTACTAATTGTGGTTCCCATTATTTTTCTTTGTAATATTATGAGGCCTAAAACCTCTATTTGAATTCTATAATTTTCCAAAATTACTATTATTTTTCACATAACCCTTCTTTTGATCATATTTATTAAATTTATTCTTTACTAAATATATTGATGCTTTAGGCTTAGGTTTAAATTTAATGTTATGGTATTCTTATATTTCTTTATAATAGGATTTTTATTTCTCTTCTACATGTTTTGCATATTTAATTATAGTAGCTAGGGTACAAGGGTTTTATATGTTCACTTAATGCATAAAAACCTCATGCAAGCCTAACTTAAACTTAGTTATCATGGTTTCCTTGTCATGTATGTAATTTAAATAATGTATAAGGCTAGTAAGCTTGTTCTCATAATCCATAATAGTCATAGTTCCTTACTTCAACAACTAGGACTCTATAATCTTTTATTTATTGAAGTTTCCATTTAGGTATCTCTTACTAAATTACCTCTCAATGTCTCCTGGGAAATATTTATTAGGCCATAACCCTTGAGAGTGACATAATACATTTGGAAACATAGTACTAAATCTTCAAGTGGAGTATTCCATATTAGCTACACCATTCTTAGTTTCACATAGTAACATTATCTTCGTCATGTTTTTAGGATGCCATTACATGAAAAAAAGTCATGTAGTACTATCTAATGTGCACCAATGTATAAATCAAATACACTTTAGTAGGGTGGTTATAGTTACAAGTGTATGTTATGAGTACCCTTTACAAGTGGTACCTCTTCCTTCACCCATACCATCATCATAGTTAGTTATTACACATATTCAGGTTTATTATATAGATATGTTCTATACACCTATTAAATATAATTATAAATATATGGTTGGTACATATATTTAGGATCATTATTTAGAGATGGTTGGCACACCTATTTAGGATCATTATATAAAATCATTTATTACATTTATTAAGGGCATTTTTATATAACCAATTAAGAAGAATATAGTTGGGCCTACTATAAAACCAACTATTTAGCATCACTCATATCAAAAATTTATTTAGGAATCATAGAGGCCATACTATCCTATAATATTTACTCAATTTACATCTTAGATAGTTTATCATGTTCCTTAATGAAAATAGGTAGTGAGACATTCACCTATTATATAATATACCCCATAGAGTTTTCATCCATCTAGACTTATCCATCATACACCAATTTATATGAGTAGTGATCATGATAGTCATGGAAAACCACATGACTTCTTATCATATTCAGATGTGCCCATAGTTGATACCTTTTTTCCACAATAGAGGATCGTTCCATTATTCCATATATTAAATTCATATGATCCTCCAATTGATGCAATTATAGGTTAGATTTTCCAAAAATCAATTATTTCAAAAAATATTAAAAGAATCATAAAAAATATTAAAACATTTAATATATTCAAAATAAAAAATAAGAACTTGAGCATGACATGATTACTATATTACAATACTTACATATGTTATTTATCACATGTTTGGTAGATTGTATATTCTTTTCATACACACATGCATTTCATGATATATGAATATGATGCAAGACATACAAGTTACACAAAGACATACATATGTTGGATTTCATCTACCTAGTGGCCATGCCAATACTAAGGGCATATTATTCCATAGGTTTCATTGTTCTAGGTTATATCAGTTTATGACTTTCCTACCATATTAAATTACTTAGATTGATTAACATCAGAGAGTTATTTAGGGTTCATAGAGGCCATCATATCCTTCAATATATACTCATTTAGCTTCATGGATAGTTTATTGTGTTCCACAATGAAAATAGGTAGTGACACATTCCCCTACTATATAGTACCCCATAGATTTTTCATCCATCTAGAGTTATCCATCTTACATTGAGTTCTATAAGTAGTGATCATGACATTCATGGCATACCACATGACTCCTTATAATATTCAGATGTGCCCATAGTTGACACATTTTTTCCACAATAGAGGACACTTACATTATTCCATATGGTAAATTCATATGATCCTACCATTTATGTAATTATAGGTTAGATTTTCCAAAGCTCAAATATTTCAAAAATATAAAAAATTCAATATATCCAAAATAAAAAGTAAGGACTTGAGCATGACATGATTAATATATTAAAGTATTTACATATTTTATTTATCACATATTTGGTATATTGTATATTCTTTTCATACACACATGCATTTCACAATATATGAATATGATGCAAGACATACAAGTTACACATATACATACATATGTTGAATTTTCATCTACCTAGTGGCCATGCTAATACTAAAGGCATATTATTGCAAGAGTTTCATTATTATAGGTTATATCCTTCTATGACCTTCCTACCTTGTTGAGCTACTTAGATTGCTCAAACATGTCTTAATAGTTACTCTTATCTTACATAGTGATGCATGAATATGCTATTATACTATGATATGACATTTATGCCTATGGATGGTGTAGGATAGTTTTAATTGTATTATGCTCCATTTTTTAACTCTCTTACATGATAAACTACTTTATGTTTGTTTATTATGTGTGGACATTTGGTCCTACTTGTGACATCTTTTTTTCCTTTCAGTGTGGCATTTACCCTTGTTTGATGTTGAATATTTCATGTTATTTATTTTTGACATTTTTATGTCCCCTTATGTGTGGCTCTTGGCCTTTATTATTGATACATATTCATGTGACACTAAAAATTGAGCTTATTATGCTTATTAATCTTGATGACATTGTGTGGTGCCATGATATATATCATGCAATTTATTGTGTAGTCTTAGTCATATATCTTTATACTCCATGCCTTATTGATACATATATCTATATATGATACTTATATGCCATCATTTTCATATGTTACATATATTCCTTGATCGGCATATGCATTATTGTGATGACATATGCTCCACATGTTCACATTGTATTACATGATGTTATGTTTATACTTTAATTCATACAATTAACTCTTCTATTGAGATGAGTGTCTTACAAGACTCATCCCTCATCCCAAAAGGGGGAATTATAGTTGTATTTTCATAGAGACAATAAACTCTATGAATAAAAAATAATATCAAAGTATAAATTTTAGATATTCAAAATGGTTTAGATATAAATCATTTAGTTATATGAAATATATTGGCACATTGATATAAATTATAGGGCATATACCATGCAAGGTCAAAGAAGAAAGAATGGTAGCCACAATGGGATAAATATGGGGATGGTGGAGGACATTTGGGTGGATGGAGTTGATTTTTTCCACCAAGTGTAAGGTACCTGTAGACAACAAATTTACATGACACTAAAAACTAGTTTGCATCATGGTACTTTCCCAAGGTACTATAAAAAATGGTTTTCATCTTTGGATGATTATTTTTCTTTCTATTTTATTGAATTTTTTTTTCATTTTTTTTTCATTTTTTACTTTTAGAATTTTAGAAGTTTTTGTATTTTTTTAATTTTTTGTAGAATCGAATCTTTCAAGTAAGGAAGCATCACTTTAGTCAACTAGATCATTACTCTAAAATTTTTATGTGCTAAGATCATAGCATTGAGGTGTGATAAATGGATTTTGATGTGACATATTTTGATTGATGAGTTTGATTATTTAGAACACTTTAAATAGTTTTTATCATGACCCCTATCAAATAGGGTGCTGCCAAGGAGGAGGATGTGGGATGTGTATTTAATTAAGGATTGGGTTGGATTTTGAAAGATTAAAATGGATTATTTGATCATGGAGGTGGATGGAAATTTGCTATGGCCAAGGGGGTTAGGACCAACAGTCTCACACACCTTTGTGGATTCTAAATTCTTTGTGTGTGCTTCATATGATATGATCTTGGATGTTATGATATTAAATACATTTGAAAATTCTATCAAGATGATAAAAAGGGATTATTTATCCTTATCTATAAGAGTTATTATAAGATAAATAATTTTATGAGTCTCTTCCATTTTGATATTGATGTTGATGGTGTCTTCATATTGAAACTATGTTGATGTAGGAAGGAGTTTACGTTCCTTGTTTTTGTTTTGATTTTGATGTTGATCATATGGTAGTGTATCTAAGATGTTTTCAATAAAGAACATTGGTTTTAGGTTTTATTTAGATTGTTTAATTTTATTTGATGGGGGAACACTTCTCATTCCTTGATATATGTTTATGTATCATTTATGGTTTTAGAAACATGTTTGTACTCTCTATGTTAGAGATCATATTTAAGTAACATGAATAGTGTGATTAATTTATCATTCTAAATAGGTTTGATGATGCATGATTGTGTTGGTCCCAACTAATAGGTGTCTAATTTTGGATGGAAATATGGATGGTAGGGATAATGATGTTGTTTAAATATTTGGTGTCTCCAAGATATTTGTAGATGCTATGAGGGGATCCAATTTCAATACTGGTGGATTATTCCTCATCAATCATGTAAGTTTCCATGATGTTCTTCGATTAATTAGTAGGAGGTTTATAACTAATGTCATGAAATATTTCATTTGCATGTACATGGATAGGTTCTTAGATTCCTTATTCATAAAGGCCTAGTCATTTGCCTTTATAACCCATGATGTCATATATTTTGTTTTTGATAGTGTATTCTTACTTTAAAAACATGAGGTTAGGTCATCATTTTATAGCAAGGAGTCACTAAGTTATTTTATTTTTTCAACTACTAATAGGCCAAATCTAGAAAATGATGTTGACCCAAACTAATAGGATGTTGAATCTACTTTTTAGTTTATATTAGGCTCATCATCGATTATAGGGGAAGTTACATGAAGGAAATTATAGATTGTGTGGTATAAAAGTACCTTTATAACTCAAGTCATGGTATTAGGAGATTTGATATGTGATAGGATATTGGACAATGAGTCAATAGATGGTATGTCATGTTGGTCAGAAGTGGGTTAGTCAAATATTTAAAGTAGGTCATGTTGGTCAAATATTTGAAGTATGTCATGTGGGTCAAATATGGGTTGGTCCAAGATGGGTTGGTCGAAGGTGATTTGACCAATAGTGGGTTTGTTAAATATTGGTTGACCATTGACAAATTTGTTAATGAGGGGTTTTTCAAACATGAGTGGACCCACATAAGATTGGTCAAAGATGTTTGGTTCAATGATAGGATCATGAAAGGTGAGATCATCAAAAGAGTTGTTTGTTAAATATGGGTGGACTAACAGTGATGTAGAAATTGGATGATGTTGGATGGTTGATGTGATTTCTTTGACCTTAATAAAATTGTGGAAGAGATTGATGGTGTTATCGGAAGGGTTATTGGTATATCCCTAAGTTATGATTCTAAGACATACATGCACTTGATTCTTTTCTAAATATTTTTTTGTGGATTTTTAATAATAGGATACATATAGATAATTATGGATTAAGGGCCTAATTGGTGGGGTGTCAATTTAGAAATGGTTGGTTGTATAATTTTTCATTAGATGGTAATTTTATGTGGGATTGCCTTTTGTGAGATTGTTGCTTTAGTGTTTGTTTCTTGTTGAATTTATTCTAAAATTTAGGAAATTATATCTTTTGTGGCTTAGGATCCAAATTGATATGGGATAGTTGATAGATTTGTGATTAATTTTTAAATTTATCCCAATGTTTGGGAGAATGTAGCTGATATGGCTTAGGGGCTTGATGGGTTTGGTATTTTGGATATGGTTAACAATCATGGGATGAAATATATAGTGTAGATATTGATGTTAAATGGTGGATACATGATGTTAAGGTTGCCACTTATTAGTTAACCTGTTAGATTTGTTCAAGTATGTTTTATTTTTGGATTTGAGGTGTCAATATTTTGCATGAAACTTGGTTCATTTTAGATGTTGATTTGGTTTGTTTTAAATTAGTTTCATATAAATGGAATGCAATCAAGACACACAAACATAATCTCACTAATCAATTAGGATTATAGTTATATAGTAGTCCATTAATAATACCCTAAAAGGCATGTGATGGATGATCTTAGGGAATGTTGTGTTCCCACCACCGCTATCATTTTCTAGAAAATAGGCTCATAAAATAGGTTAAACAAGGTAAGTTAGGGGAATCCTCTATATAAATTTTGGTATATTAATTCCCAAATATGTGTGGCAAAGGTGTTATCTAGGGAATAGGTATTAGTGAGATGAAACCACCTCACTTCATGACCTTGATAAAATGGACAACCACGTAGCCAATAATGACATCTCCATAATAATTTATATAGCTTAACAAAACACTAGATTGTCTCTACATTAGGGGATGAAATCCCAATCATAGTACCCTAGAAAGATAAAATAAAGTAGGCATGTGATATTTGGATTCCCAAGTTCACCTTTTGGAGTGAGGGAAGAGCATATATAGTGTGTCCTAAGGATAACACAATTAATATATTCCACTTTTTATTCCTAATTTTTCCTTGTGGCATGAGGGAAGAGAATGCATTATACAAATATCACACACATGTAAATGAATTTAATAAAAAGATTCATAAATAAGACTATTTGATAAAGATTAAACATTAAATGTGTGTGTTTTGTTGATAATATGTCTTTGGATAATGTAAACCTATAAGAAATAAATCATGAGTTTAGTTGAAATGTTTTTGTTTAGCAGAATATGCAAGTTAGACAAAAAATAGAAAACTAGAATATAGTAAATTAGCAAAACAAAACTACAAAATGAAATTATTGATAGTTAAAATGAAATCATTGTTAGTCAGATCATAATCAGTATTTATTAGAAAATGCATAATACAAAAAATAATACATGAAGAATTTGCCATTTCATGGAATGAAATCATTGTTACCTAAAAAGAAATTACTTTACACAAATTATTTGTTATCAAAAACACAAATATAAAAAAATGACAAAAAAAACACAGGCTACGTTTGAGACAAATTTACCATTTCACAAAACAAAATCATTGATAATCATAATGATTTTACTTCTACCTAGAGTGTTTTCAATAAAACTTAGACCTGAGATGAATTCACTAATGGATATAATGAAATCATTGAAGTTCAACATGAGTTATCATCTTTTCAATATAAATTTTCATTTCTACAACACGTTTTCACTAAAACTTGAACATGAAAAAACATAACCTGAGACAGATTTTCCATTTCACATATGTTTAACCCTAATTTGAGATGGGTCAATATAGTATAGGATTAAGAATACAGAAATGAATAATCATAAGGGTGATAAATAAAGTTATAGTAGGCCAATTAATTGAAAACTTAGATAAACAATATTCTAAATTTAAATGTTGAGATATGCTAAAAATATAAATTATAGATATTGAATGATATTTTAATGAATTAAAAATAAGATTACTTGGTTTATTGTGCGCATGCAAATCTAATATGAGATGGGATAAAAGTATATTAGATAAGGATTTTAGAATAATTATTAGATTATATAATTTTGCATTTTGGGGCCTTGGATGCTTATGACATATCTATATGTTTATGTCAATGTTTCTATCTAACTTGGACATAGGTGTCTAGTATGAAATATTTATTGGATCTAGGTGCAACCACCTAGAACATGTTGATAATTTTACCACCATTGGTCAAAGTTGATTAAGGGAAGGATTTCAATAAGACTCCATTCATGGAGTGAATATTAAAAAAGGTATCAAAAACATCATAAAACCTTAATAAATCTAAATCCATACTCATTAACATCTCATAAGTCCAAATTTTGATAGATATTTCTTTTATTCCTCTAACTAGATGTTAATTACAAGCTAGTGAAGGCAATTTTCAAATGATTAGTATATGAAGGTGAAGAAGATTTGGTTAAAATGTTATTAGGATATTTTTAACCCATCTTCCCTCAAGATTCCATTAATTATTTTTAGTTTAAATTTTTTTAACTTTATGAATAATTGTTAATAAGAACATGTGCTTTAAAACCCTTCTTAAACCCTTATGTCTTAGTTTTAAGAGATATAATTACATTCCTTAGTTACTTATTGAAAAATAAAGGTTTTTTGAGATATTATGTGGAATAAATTACCTTCCTAAATTTTCCTAAATTAAAATTTTGAGACAAAAAATGAAAGAAGGCAAAGGTATAGGTATGAGGGTTTTAAGCAAGCAAGACATATAGTCATAAAAGGCAATTTTTTAGAGATTTAAGATATTGGTTGATCACATAAAATGGATAGAATGATTATAAGGGTTATTATAGGTCATAAATAAAAAATAATTAAGTATTTATTCCTCATAAAACTAGATAATTTACAAAAACCAGACCTATAAGGATTCATAAATGCAATTATATAAGCTAGTCAACACTAAAAAGTGCATATCTTGAGTTTTATTAAATGAAATATCATAAAATTTTAAATGTAACTATGTTTTTATGAAATTAAATATTTAAAATTGGTTTAATTTATGTAATTTACCTAATGAGATATAAAACTTCAAAATATAGGTCACCTCCTTTTGAATAAATTTAGAAAAGGTCAAGTCAACAAGAATCTTTAGTTAGCCCTAGAAAAGTGGAGATCAAAACATGAAAAAGTGGAGACATTGAGTTAAATTATTGGTCAAGATTTAAGGCCTTATTTTTTTTTGAAAGATACATCTTATAATTTTAACATGCAATCTCTCTCCTACTGTGCCCCCCCTTTAGGCTAAATTTAGAAATTCAAGATGTATGTAAGTTGCAAGTGAAGATAAGTGAAGTCAAACAACAAGTTGAAATTCAAGAATATCAATAAAAAATATAAGATATAAATAAAGGTAATTGAATTTAGACTTAAATATGTATTCAAGATGAAAATGAGTTATTTGAAGATCTCTTCAACACTAAAGACTTTCAAAGCATGCAAGAGACCTTTGACTTTGTAATAACTCAAACAAAATTTTGTCCCTAATTACCATGCCATATTCCAAGGGGAATAGTGTTTATAATATTAAAATTCTATGTTTGAATTTGGAAATTATGTTTTAAAGTTTAAATTTTTAGTTCAAGGTTGAGTTGGTAGTGGAGTTAAAGCAAGAGTGAACTAGGACTAAAAGGGACTCATCTAGAGCTTATTTTATTCTCTCTCTACTTCCTTTATATATGTAAATTCATTTTTTAATGATTATAATGATATTATTATTTTAGATTACTAAATTTATACCAAAATTTTTACTACTTCACCTTTGAAGCAATAAAAAACTAAAATTTTCCTCCATTTTCAAGTTGTTCATGAAGTGTGTGTTTAATATCCATTTATAGCACTTAGTCAATGATATTTTTTCCTATGTTTATTTCCAAATATCTCACCTTTATGAAAAAAATTAGAATTATTTTAGGTCATATAAAGTGTCTAAGTTTTATTTATACCACTATTAATTCCTTTCAAGCTAGTGTGAGTGTCTTTCAAGACTTGTGTATGAAATATTAATGCAAGAGTTATTATATGAAGATGAAGTAAATGTGTGTAGGTTATTAATATTAAAAATTATGTAAATTATAGGAATAATTGAACTTAAATTTGGTGTATCACCCCAATTTTTAGTTTTTAGTTTTATCATTGCTCTTTTTACCCTTTTCTTAGTCAAGAAAGCATAAAATTAGATAGTTTAGAGAGAATTAGGTGAGTGTACCAAAGGGGTTTGGTATATTATGTTAGAGAGAATATATATATAACATAATGTACCAAACCTTGGATAGTTTCCATTTTATGAATAAAAGTGAGAACATGCACACATTTTCAGTAGGGTACACTTTTGAGTGATAATAATTTTTGGCATGCATGGTGGGACAATAACACAGAAGATTGATAAATATGAGTGTTGGTTTTATCAATTTTTAGAAAATTCATTGCTTAATTACTTAGTATATAGTGAATATAAGTTATATATATTTGGTTTAATTAGTATATGTTCCTATATATCATCAATTGGTATGTATCCTGATCATTATTTTGGTAAAAATACAACTTTTGTACCTTCATATCCCTCATATCAAGATGAGAATATTTATGGTTTTACCTCAAGTAAAATTGAACCAGAAGGATATTAGTATTCTCATTATATGTACCCCCCCTCCCACCCCTAATCATGTTTCTAATTATCCTTGGAAAAATCATGTTCTTTGTAATTAGCTTGACAAGAGTGTGCAAGAGATAACACTTGAATTTGAGAGACAATGTACAAAGTGTGATAGGGAAGAGGAATATAATAGGCATCAAGAAGAGCTTGATAATCAAGCCTATATACATTATCAAGAGATATAATAATTAATGAGATATAATGAGCCCACAAGAGAACTAATAAAATAGCTACCCATGACAATACAAATAATTGAGTCCAAAATCCCAATTAAGAAACATAAATAACCCCTTAAACCTTCAAGAGAGTCTACTTTATTCAATATTATAAGTTTTAAGACTCATAATCCTATGAAATATCCTAATAACATTCCATCTTGGAGAATTTATTGGACCAAGACCCATGATTATGTCATCTCTAATCTTAAGAAAGAGCCTTTTCCAATGCCTATCCAAAATTAAGAGAATGAAGAAGGTGTATAAGCCCAACTAATAAAGTTTCCAAGTTTTTTGATCCCTCCACCCATCCCTCAAAAGTAAGTTGTCCATGAATATGAATGGAAGAGGTTTATTTTAAGTGGAAAGATAAATATGAATCATTAAAGCATGAAGCCCTAACACAAGTGTCTTTCCCTTCTTTCAAATAAATATAGAATGAAAGCCTTATTAATGCCTCTTGAATCCCAAAGCCCATTAAAGAGAAGACAATAATGACCTATATTCTTATTACACCAAATTTAACATATTTCCCTCCCACCATCTCCATTTTTTAAGGATTTATTTTATGGAGGGAAAAATAAGAACATGCAGGTGAAGATGAAAAAAAATCAATAGAAGATGATCCAGATTTATGTTGTTCAAATGAGCTTCAATTTAGAATAAATAAAGATCATGTTTCATATCTTTAAGATAATTATAAACATTTATAAGTTTCATTTAAATCAAATCAATATGAATATGCATTAGGGGTTGTAAACTCCCCAAATAAGTCAGAAGTTGGTAAACCTCAAGAAAAGGTAAATTTATGTTTTGAACTTCCTTTTTTCCTTAAAATATATGAGCCTTTTCCTTATTGTAAAGAGGAATTTGATGATACACAATAAGACCTAATTGATGTACAAGATAATTAAAGGAATTTTGATGACTTTTTGAGGTAATTTGATCATGTTTCCTCTTATACAAAGAGAATATGGGTTAATAAATATAGAAAAAGGTATCTTTGGTAAGTAGGACAACATGCAATAAAGAGTTATTCCTCCAATTTTAACATTCCAATAGGTAATTACACTTAATAATGACTTTTTGATGCTATTAAGGAATTTTATCAACCTCTCAATCAACTTTCATACTTTTTTTCACTCTTAGAAGATGAAAAGTAGGATATATTTCCTCATGAAGCCAATCTTACAAATATGCCACAAGGTCCATCTTAGTTTGTTTAGTTTGAGTATCTAGCTTGTGAATAGGTACATGTTGGTTATAAAGAGAATATTATATTTATAAATACTACCAAAATAACATGTCTTATTATCTATCTATCATATTTGGAGGCCAACAAAGAAAAGTCACTACCTATCATATCCATTTTAGACCATGAAGAAGAGCCTAAACATGTTCAAAATCAGCCCAAGTGTGCACTTCAAGTTACTCATGTTTTAATAAAAGTGGAGGAATTGTATAATATTTATTTTTAAGAATAAAAATATGTCATGATCAATATAAAATTATCACCATTCCATTTTATCATGGCTAAAAGTCAAGTTTGGTAGTCATATGAGTTTGGTGAAGAAGCGTAGTTACTTTGTACTACCAGTTAATATTTTTGTATATGGATATATCTAGTTGTTAAATTATTTTAGTATACTTTATATTATTATTGTTATATTTCATTCATCTAAGTGTTATTTTACACATTCTTCAGTTGGTAGTTGTTCTAGGTTTTGATTCAATAAGTGCTTATGCATAAGTGTTGTACTTGATTAAGGAAACTATTAGTTTTAGAGTTACTTCAAAAGGAATTTTCATTTTAATTTTTTTTGATATTTTCATAACTCCATATACCAATGGATATATCTACTGGTCTTGAGTGTTAGCATGTAAACATTCTAGTAAAGTCCCCAAGAATGTTGATAATTTTACCACTATTGGTCAAAGTTGCTTATGGGTAGGTTTTCAATAAGACTCCATTCATATAATTAAGATTTAAAAATGTATAAAAAATAATAAAAAAATAATCATTCCAAAAAAATTATTAATAACATCTCACGATTCCAATTTTGATAGAGGTTTCTTTAATTCTTCTAACTAGCTACTAGTTACAAGATAGTGAAGGTGATTTTCAAAAGCTCAGTGCATAAAGGTGAATAAGAGTTTTTTAAAGTGGTATTATATATATTTTGGAACAATTTTACCTAAAAATTACATGATTTTTTTTATTCTGTAGTTTTTAATTTTATGAACAATCGTTAAGAAGAACAGGTGCTTTAAAACCCTTCTTAAACCCCAATGGCTCAATTTTAAAAGATATAATTAAAATTTTTAGTTCCTTGTTGAACAATAAAAGTTTTATGATATATTATGTAGAATAAATTTCATTCATAAATTTATATAAATATAAAATTTTAAGCATAAAATAAAGAAAGGCAAAGGTATAGGTATCAAGGTTTCAATCAAGCAAGAGAGATAGTCATAAAATGTAATTTATGAGAGGTTTAAGATATTAGTTGATCCCATAAAATGGTTATAATATTAGATTGGATTTTATATGTCATATTTAAAAAATATTTAGTTATTTAAGCCTCATAAATATCAATAAAATGTCAAAAATTGGACCTACATGCATTTAAAAATGAAATTGTGTAAGCTAGTCAACACCAAAAAGTGCATATTTTGAGTTTTATTATATAAAATATCATGAAATTTGACATAGAAATATTTTTATTTAATTAAAGGTTTATAATTTATTTTATATAATTAATATACATTAATAGATATAAAATTTTAAAATATAGGTCACTCCCTTTTGGCTAAATTTAGAAAAGGTCAAGTCAACAACAATAGTCTTCAGTTAGCTCTAGAAAAGTGGAGTTCAAAACATGAAAAAATAGAAAAATTGAGTTCAATTATTGGTTAATATTTTAGTCCATATTTTTTTTCAAGATACCCCTTATAATTTAAACATGTAATATATCTCCTAATGTGCACCCCTTTGGGCTAAATTTATAAAGTCAAGATGCATGTAAGTTACAAGTTGCAAGTCAAGATAAGTGCAATAAAAATCCAAGTTGAAAGTCAAGAATATAAAGTAAAAATATAAGATACAAATAAAGTTAATTTAATTCAAACTTAAATGTGTATTAAAGATAAAAAGGAGTTAACTAAAGATATCTTCAAGATTAAAAAGTTTCAAAGGATGTAAGAGACCTTTGAATTTTCAACATCTTAAACAAGCTTCTCTCCCTAATTACCACATCATATTCCAAGGTTTATAATGTTTATAATCTTAAAATTATACATTGTAATTTGGTAAGTTTGTTTTAAATTTTGAGGTTTTAATTCAAGGTTGAGTTGGTAGTGGAGTTGAAGCAAGAGTGAACTAAGACTCATAGGGACTCATATGGAGCTTCTCATATTCTGACTCTCTTATCCCTTTATATATGTACATTAATTTTTGAAATATTATAATTATATTATAACTTTTTATTACTTAAAATCTACCAAAATTTGTACTATTTCACCTTTGAATCAATAAAGATCTTAATTTTTCCTTTATTTTCAAGTTATTCATGAAGTGTGTGCTTAATATTCATTGATAGAATTTAGTGAATTATTATTTTTTCTATGTTTATGTATAAATATCTCACATTTATAAATAAAATGATAATTATTTTAGATCATATAAATTTCCTAAGTCTGATTTCTACCTAATCTAGAAGTGAATTCAACTATTATTCATTCCTTCCAAGCTAGTGTGAGTGTTTGTCAAGACATGTATATGAAATACTAATGCGAGAGTCATTGTATGAAGATGAAGTGAATGTATGTAAGTTATTAATATTTCAAAGTATTTAAAATATAGGCATAATTGACATTCACATTGATGCATCACCCCAATTATTAGTTTTAACATTACTCCTTCTACCCTTTTCCTTGTTAAACAAGCACAACATTATATGGTTTAGAGAGAAGTAGGTGAGTGTATCAAAGGGAACTATCCCTTCATATAAATATTATATATAGCATAAGTTACCACATATTTTATAGTTTCCATTATATCAATGTAATTTAGAACAAACACATGTTCTCAGTAAAGTGCACTTCTGAGTGTTAATATAACAATTTGGGTTTTCTATCACCTTTGCTCTAGTGTGTTCAAATATCGTGCATAGGATATTAATCTTTGTCAAGTAATCAAATTATATCTTCCTCACCTTAGAGTGACCATGGTAAAAATGTTTTAGTTATTACATGGTGTCAAGCTACCCTAAGGACACCTTTATCAGTGGACATTGGCACATAACCACTACTTTGAAGAGGGTGTTATATTTATGTAGTTCTCCCTTACATGTTGGATTATGTATGTATCAAGATGTAATTTGTGGTAAACAAGTACATAAAGTGACATAGATTATAACTTTGAAAATATGGTTCATAAATGATCCTTCAATAATTATACTTGTAGATGGGTTATCCTTTTGAATAATATTGAAATAAAAAATAATAGGGAAGCTTTTCTCACTTGAATGCTTGATTGAATGTTTTTGGTAAGTTTACTTATGAGTTAATATGTATATGTTAGGTGATGAATGAATGAGGGTTGATATTTTATATACACCAATCCATTTTATAAATATCTCTCCTTAAATCACTTAATTTGATCATAAGGATATGCTACAATTACAAATTTGATGGTGTTAGGGCACTGAACACTTAGTTTGGCATAGGACACTAATATCGACATAGGTTTATGGCTAGGATGTAATTTTCTAAGAAGCTAAAAAATAGGTACAGGTTCAAAACTTATACAATATAATCAAGTTTATAACATTTTGAGAAATATAGAAGGTCTGGTCATAAAATACCATATGGTAAAACTAAGAGATAATCAATAGGCATAAAAGATCATAGATGCAAGCCTTTTGGTAGTAGTGTGGTCTTAGGAACTGAAGGTTTCAACCATGATAAGTACTTACCAAGTTCAAAATACTATGGAGATATATAATTGATATTTATTAAATACATTTACCTTCTTTAATCTAGTAATGAAATTACTAGTTTTAAAAAAAATGTGTACTTGGGTGTGTATAACACACCTTATATTTGTGTGAGTCCAACATGAGTGGTTTTTTGGTGGTTAAACTAAAACCAATATCATGTTACAATATATAATCAATAAATATAATGTATAATTGAAATAATTTGAAATAATTAAAAATAAAGATAGCAAGGTTAGGAGTACACATGTATCAATGTAACCATCTTGCCTTTTGTAAATTTTATTTGAGGAGGTACTTTATTTTGAAGCTTTGAATTAGATAATAGGATAAATTTAAAACCTAAAAGTGAAAATATATATAAATATTTGATGGAAACATAAAAACCTTAGAAAAAATATGGGTTTCTACTCGATAATTGATATTAACTCGATCTTGTAACCCAATCATACTTATAACCTGGTCAACATGAGTGATTCAAGTTAACTCACATAAATCTAGTGAGGGTGGATAAATTGATCACTCAATCCTATAAACTTTGTAATATTGGCTTGTGTAATCACCTCAAACTTTCCAAAAGTTAACCAATTACTATAGTCGATTAGCTTAATAACAATCTATAAAAGTCCATCCTAATGTATGTTAAAGTCTATAGAAGTATATGAAAAATAAATGTTGATTTGATTTTTTAATTTAAGGTGTTATTTTGAATTGTATATGCAACTCATATATGTCTCAATTTTAAAACTAGTTATAATAATGATACCAATGTATATAATGTTACCACAAATGTGTATTTGAATCGTATAAATGTGAAATTTTGCTAGTTTGAAAGTTGTGTAACTATGGAATACATGTTACTATGGCATGCCCCTAATGAAATTTGAAATTTATAACTAGTATGGGTGTGGAGAACATGTTTTAATAACATGCCCCCACTATACTCTAAAACTATTGAATACTAAACAAGAGTGGAATTCATGCCTTCTTAGCATGTCCACACTAAAATATGAAATTGTATGGTGTGAAAGTTGTGCCTCTGTGGCATGCCCCCATTTATATACCCCCTTTTTAGGTGAGGGGAAGTATAAATTGGTAGTTACCTTACCTCAAAAGGATAATATACTTGTATAATATGTAAATATCATGTAAAATATAGGATTAACATGTCTAGGTAGATTTAACAATAAGGTACGTATTATGTGATCACATAAAATCCTAAAATGCATGATGTGAATTATGGCAATGTCTAAATATTAATAATACAAGCTCAACAAGAAATCAATCAAACACACAAGAGAACTCAAAAGAAAATCAAAATACAATGGTCCAAGGAGACCACAAATAAAAGGCATGTTAAAATTTCACACAAATGAAGGGACAAGACTTAGTCAAATGTCTAAAAGGCATAGAAATGCATGTTCAAATGTATACAACAAACAATGATATATGTAAATGTCACAATAGGGAAACATAGACCTCGGGGCCATAATAAATTAAGCATATTTAAATTCTTGAACAAGAAATATAATGCAAGACAAGACAATGAATTTCATAAATGGAAAGCATGGAACATAATCAACCAACATAAACATGTCATACTAGTCCCTAGATATATGTGTTAGTGAAAATGATAAGTATATAACATATCAATTACACTACAAAAGATATAAGCATGGATAAAGTAATGTGTAAGTATATAAGATCAAACATGATAATGTAAAATGATCATAGAAGGATATAACATGGGTGTATCACAATCAAAGAATTATATGCCCCCAATGTCCAAAGGATGAGTAGATGGAAGGCCTAGCATCTAAAATTTCATAGATCATGTGCCTAAGTATGCTTGTTTCACACTCAAAATATGCATGAAACACGTGTATATATAAATAGATTATATGTTATCTACCAACATGGAACTAAAAAAATAAATTCCAAGGGGTTAATAAGGTATGTAAATGTTGAATATTTTTGGATTTAAAAATAAATATATTTTTTGAATATTCAAAAAGATATCAAACATGGTTATTATGCAAGTGCATGATGTTTATTAGATTTTATATAAGTTTCCCTTTAAGTATTGCTAGTAAGTACATGCATTTTCTTATTTCTCTATAACTATAAATGGTGCCAACCAATTTGGTTTTAACTTTCCTTTCTTTTCCTTCTCTACATTGGTGTTATTTTGATTACATTTTATTGCCAAGTCACCAACAATAAATTCACATGGATGAATTTTTTTTTATATGTGTAGATATGTAAAATTAGCATTAAATCTAAAACCATGCACTTGTAACCATTATGTTACACACTTTTCTATATAACTATCTTAGGTCCCTTTTTGATCATTTTCAACCATCTTGCACACTCTTATAAGCTTATATATGAACCCTAAATGAACATAACCCTATCTTAATCAAATTCACATATATTTTAATCCCTACCTAATACTTAGCATGATAAAATCACCCATTGGACAAGAGCAAGCTAGGGGACAAGAGTGCACCACTTTAATGTCCTTCCCCCCTCTCATATCTTCCCACCAAATAATGGATAATCTACCAAATTTAAAGCCTTAATAAGTTTGGCCCATGTCTTTAAGAAGACCCATTTGGATGGTTTTAAATGATATGACTGTATAATCACTTTTCAAACTATTTGGTACAAAGAAGGCTTCTACACCAAAAATCACTAGAAATACACTTACACATTGATAACATAATATCTATTTTCTAAATTCTAATTACATATAACCCTATTAGCCCAAATCTCAAGTCTAAGTGTTGTCACTTGGATTTTCACCCTTTGAGGAGATGTCTCAGCTTTCCTCATCCAAGTGGCATAATTGAAACACCTCTAGCTTCTGGGTAGCCTAAAAATGAGGTGAATCTCTAGATAGGGCTATCTCCCTTGATGTATAAATTTTAGATCACTACTAAACCTATGATTGAAAGTAAAAGGGAGAGAAAAATAAAATTAAACTATCATAAAGGTAGTGATATATCAAATTAGTTGATAAATATTGACCATATACATGCCATACATGCAACCAAGAGATTAACTAGGCATACGCTTCTCTAATCTGAATCTTCTCACATCAGTATTTCATTATGAGCTTGTGATGAATGTTTAGGCTAAGAGAAATAGACAAGAGGCCTATAATGTCATTATTGAATATAATAACTCACTTAACCTTGACACTTCATATAACACTTCATGTGACCTATAAGAAGAAGATTTCAAGCTATAAATAGGTGAGAGAATGAGATGATAATGCTAGGGAAACAATAGTCATCACTAAGAAAGATCAATAATTCAAGTGAACACACTATGAAAAGTCATATAATAGGTAAAATTAGTAGTCTTTATTTATCCATGGTATGAAAATGAGTATGGATTCAACATACTTAGGTGGAGCATATTTACAATAGCCAAAATGACTAGTTCTTATAGAACTTGAGTGAGAGAAGAGAATAAATAAGTCCAAAGGTCATAAGTACAAGTGTAAATATAATAAAATGGGTTAAATGTTCATGATAATATAATTTTAAATTTATCTTGAAAATTTAAAAAGTAAAAATGTCAATCTAAGGCATAAAACTCTTGAAATGTGGCATGAAATTCCTTTTGTTGGCTTAGAAAATTGTCTTCATCATTCACCCCTATTGGAACATCCCAAAAATTATTAGGTAAAATTATAATTATTGGAATGATATGGAATGGTTTTATAAATTCTTCTCCATGAATTATCTTCATTCCTAATCTTCTAGAAATGAGCCATCACTACTTACAGTCAAAGAAACTGCCATTTCAGTCACCCCATACACTTGGCATAAAAAATGGATTCATTTTTACATGAAAATAAATTTAATGGAGTGGATTAAACTTTAAAATACCCTCCATGTCCTTATATTTCTTATGTGCACCTTAAAAATAATTCCACTTGAAGTTCTCACACTTCTCACCATTATGTCCACTATGCTAGTTTTAATTGGCTGAGATAAAGCTACTTATAGGAACACTTAGGAGTTGTTATGGATTATTAAATGGACATGGGGAGTTATATTAAGTTTAAATATTTCATCCCATGTGATTTTAATCTTTAGAATCCTTATATAACTTGTAAAACACATAAAACTATAAAAATACCTATTTTGTACTCTATCTATATAATTTCCTCTAGTCCAAAAGAATGGGGAGTATCCTAAAATAGTACCATATAACCTCTAACCAATTTTATTTTAATTATGTTATATTATAGTATATTTACATCTCCATTTCCTTCATCAATTTGTTTCCTAGGGTTTGAAAGGGTTTTAGACCATTTTTTGCCCTTGAGCTTTATTTATAAGGATTTGATTTTAGAAATACAAAAAATTTAAAATATATAAAAGTTTAATACCCTTTATAAACTCCCAAAACTCATTATATCTCCATGCTCAACCTTAAAAAATATCTGATCACTCAAAGTTACCTTATCGATCTTGTATTCTCATTTACATAGGCTTAATGTTGTCTCTAGATCAAAAATGAATAACTTATGATTTATATAAAAATTGGATTATTTTACACATATTAAATTACCTTATGTAAATTTTCCAATATGTTAAAATTCACTCCTATAGCTACAAGTGAAAATGACCTCTCATTTGGGCACTAGACTTAAACCCTACCTAACAGGCCTATTGCATACTTGAGGGTCTAGGGCACCCTATTGATTTTAATCCTTCCATGAGATATTTTTCATGTTTTAATGGGTGTTTTTAAACTTTAAAAACATCTCTCCAATTCTCAATCAGTTCTTGACTTATCCCTTTATCTCCCTTTCTTAAATATTACATGATTTATGCATAAGGGTAGTGCCCTCTATCTGAGAAAAAATAGAGGGAAATTCCCCTGTTTTAATAGAATTTTTTTTTATATGGACTTATAAAATACATAAATATTATTTGTACAAAAAATGGTCCTTTGATCAGGTCATTATATCCCCCAAATGTATTAAAACCTAAGACAAACTTGTGAAATAGCTGACTGTCTATAAGGTTTGGGATATAGGTTGTATGGTGTTTGTTATATAACCATGATGATGGATCCATTAGAATATTATTATCATGATCGAGGTGTTATCATATCCACTCATCAATAAATCCTTCCATATACTCTTAATACTCCTTACTTAGTCAAGGCTAAGTACAAATTCTTGACAATGTTGGCTTCAAGGCAACATATATATAGATATCCTACATGGTTTAGCTAGAATAAAAATGTTTAAAACATCCTTATAGTAATTTAGGGTCATTTAATTTTTTTTTTACCCATTTTTATCATTCTTATGCACTACCAACACTTAGGCATTACTCCTTAGCCCACTGTTGCCTACAGTCAACTATAGTTGACTATATTGGAGCCATTAAGACCCTATAAGTGTTGATTCCACATTATAATATGTGTCATTTTACTTTGGGGAGAATTTTAAATCATTAATTAAACATTTCATACAATATTTTCATGTCCATAGGTTTCTCATTCCATAAGCTCATTTTGAGAGCTCTATGAGCACCTACAGGCAGGCTGTAGGTAGCTTTTCCTAGGTCATTATACACTTGTAGATGAATTCATAACCATAAAATTTCAATTTAGGCCTCTTAAAATTAATTAATGTTACTTTAAAACTTTGCAAGGATATTAAAACATGAAAATATACTTTCCATTTCCACTTTGGGAAGTAGAGTCACTTTGAGGTCAAAACCTGTAGATGACACTAACTGAGCTTAATGTATAAAAGTGCAACTTTGGGCTTTCCAATAGACACCTTCCATTAATCATCTACCTTCCATATTTTTAAAATATATTTTAATAGGTAGGGGATATAATTAAAAGTCATTAAGATGCATCAACACTATTTTTAACCTTGTTATATGACCTTTATGAAAAGGCTAGGTGCTTTATTTTATGATTTTAGGGAAAATAGCCTTGAATTCCAAAGTCATTGTCTTTAGAAGGTTATTCATAGTTTACCTAAAAAATAAAAAACTCTCTTAGGTCTTATTTGATCTCTTTAACATACTAGGATCCCAAAAGGAGTTTAACCACTTATTTAAACATTCCCATATGACACCCTAGCTCTTTGTGGTACCACTTGTAGGTGGATATTTTCTAATGTACAAGCATTGGGTAGAAGTGTGGACAAAATACATTATATTTGGACTTTAATGGGTTATAGTATTATCTCAATACCTTTAAATTCACTCTTCACACTCTAAAGTATCTAAAACAAGTGTTAATACTTCTTTTTCAATGTGACTTCCTCCATGAGAGCACATATAGGTGCATTTTTAGTTATATGCAGGCAGTAAGTATGAGATGATCCATGTACTCAAAGTATATTCCTTGATAAAAAATTTATATACCATCGTGGTATTCAAATGAAATAATAGTATGTTTCAAAACTTTAAATAATCTCTCACACTCCATTTTAATGTTTGGACCCTATTATAGGCATTTATACGTGCATTTCTCTACTCTATAACTATGTGGGTGACATCACAGTCCCTTATTTTTACAAGTAAAAGAATTTTACTTAATTTTCCATGAAATGATAGTGTGTTCAACATTTTCAAGCTTTTTCCACTCCATGAATGTGATAAAGATCCTAAAATAGTCCAGTTAGTTGACTGTGCATGACATCATGGAGCAAACTAACTACATCTCACTTATGACTATAACTCCATAGAATGATAATTTGGAGAGTGAAATTTAAAGGTGAGGGGACCAAGAGGGCATTTTTAACATGGGAATGAATCCATATCATCCCCTAAAATCACTACCAAAGCATGAAGATCTTGAAAATGGTGAAACATGCCCGTTATCCTTAAATGAGACCAATCTACAAACCTGAGATGATTTTCTCATAAAAACATACAAAAACACTAAACCAAGCATGGAAATAATTTTATGAGATATCCAACATTATCTATAAATAACCTCAATAGTTGTATTGTATGAACTTCTCCAAACCAAAGCAAAACCTGTAAGGTGAATAAATTGACAAGTAAATTAGATAGGCCAACTTCTTAAGAATGGTTCATAAAGCACATGCTACCATTATTATAATACCCAAAAATAAAATAAAAGTTTAATGAGTGTATAAGACACCCCAATATCATTTTTATTAAAACCTCTCTTGTTGGTCATACCTTCTAAAAATTTGAGGGCCATTCTTGCTTGGCAAGCTTAGTGAAAGAAGAAATTTTCTCAATTTATTAGAGATTCTAATCAAACTAATCACTAGAAAAAGTGTGTGGAAGATCATAGGACAATCTTTAATTTTCATCAACTATAGGAGGTTGTGCAAGTCTATACACCTCAAGAAAAATCCCCTTTTCTAAGAAGACTACTCTTTCTTCTAAAGAACCTAAAAATTTTTAGTTAAAAATGGTTACTTAAGAATTATTAGGACACATGGGGAAGGATATCACATTTTGAAACCTTTAAATTTCCCAAGGAGGATGTACAAGTCATTCAATGCTCTATATTGAACCCCAAAATGACTCTTAAGACTAGAAAGATATGACCAAGGCTAGATACACATAAAATCACACTAAATGAGCTATGAAATACTTCATAACATTATAATAGGCTCCTAAAAAATATAAATATCAAAATTTTACCTATATTTATACAATCTCAAATTAACAACACATCAATCAAATGAGTTATCATTGATAATGGTTCAAGACTTAATATTTGTAATCTCTCATTTTTAAAAATGATGGTAATTAATATGGTAGCCATTAAAAATACATATAATAATATCAAAGGATTTGATGATGTGCCATGCCAAACTTTGGGTTCTATCATCTTAGATATCACATTGGGGCCAAAAACCCTATCTACATAATTTTAGGTAATGCCTAGCCATTGGCATTACAATTTGCTATTAGGTAGACCATGGATGCATAATATAGAGGCCATGAATTTTACCTTAAATTTATGTGTCAATTTTATCCATGATGTATATTTGTACACATGTATAGACAATAATCAACCCTTTATATATTGTAAGGTTATAGAACCTACTTCTTAGAGTTCATCACCATTAGAAGCACCATAACCTAATATAGTGCTTCTATCATAGATTATTCCCATAAAATAAATATACACATATGTTGTTGGTGAATTGAGTACAAATAATTCTCAAACATCACCCACTAATATGTCTATACCATAGATATCACCACCCAAAGTGGATAATGAGGAACATATGTAACAATTATCTTTACTAATAAATTCATAAGAGCCCAAAGATTTTTACATCAAAAATGTTGATATCCATTCTTAGGATACTTTAGAGGGAGAAATAAACACAAATCCAATGAAAATTGATGATTATTTATGTGGTTTTAAGTTCACACTAATGATCCCATCAGAATATTGATATGATTCTAAGGCCATCATACCAGTACATACAAATACAATAATGTTAATCATCACTAACACAAATAAGGGAAAGAACATATATTGTAAATTGGATACTATCCCACATATAGTTTTACTACCATTCTCATATTTAGTAAACTACATCACATATGTAGATATTGAATCAATTATCAAAATACAATCAATTGGTGCATAAGATAGATAACATATGATGTTACAAATGTTACTTGATAGGGACTTGATATCCTTGTCAATGATACATCACATATCCATTAGTTTCTTATCAAATAAGGATGATAAGCCCTTTTATCTATTTCATAGAATCAAAAACATGCCATAGATACATGCTTAGCATTATAGTAGAAATTGGATAAGTTAAGGATAAAATAATTATTCAGATCATATAACCCCTACCCAAGTAGACCAAGGCTCCATAATATATTCAGATATGTAGAAACCAAAAAAATTTAAGGATTAATTCTTTGGTTATTCAAGTTTCCATTAAATATTAATACTGAAAACATATATCTATTGATGAGGATTTAGACCCAAATACATGTAAACTTTAATCTTTAAAACACATAGGGCATAATGCTAATGAGTTATATCATGTTATATGATTTAACATTTTAGTACTTAATAGATATAAATCGTATATTATTAAAGGGTTGAAATAAAGGGGTAAATACAAATAAATATTGAAAATAACTAATTTAATCAATTTACCCTAATTATGAATGTAAAAGATAAAGTACACTTATCTAGAGTGAAACATGTATCATTAGGTAATGGTAGTGTTAGAATAGATCACATGAATAATTAAGAGTCCTTTTATTTAGAAACCAGAGTCCCACCTACCTTAGGTCAATAGCATGGTCTGTTAGATAGTATCATGGTGCACTATTTGAAAAGTCATTGTGCTAGTGTCTTGTTATGGACAAGAGCCCTAAAACTTTTGGGGATGTTACATAATGTAGGAGCATCAAGGCAAGAAGACATCAAATTTGTATTTTCATCCTAAGGAGTCAAAATTGGTCAATTTTGGGGTGTTACTGTGTGTTAAGAGACCTTTCAAGGTCCATTCATGTAATTGAGGTCATTTTGAGTCCCTATGGGTCATAGGATTAAGTTTTAAGGGTGTTTGGAGTTTTCCTTCCAAAACTAGGAATTTAAAAATTCAAATATTTGTCAAGAATCTAAGAGGGTCATATGCATGGTTTGAAGAGTCTAGGTGAGCCAATTTAGTTTGAGAAATCCAAAAATTCATGAAATGAATATAAGATCCTATATCATCATAAGCCATTAAGCAAGTCATATGAAGTTGAACTAATGTAAATCACTAGTGTACATAGAAGTTGGTTATGACAACTAACTTGATATAACTTCCATGAAACCTACATTTATATAGAGAAAAAAGTCACTACAATGGGTTGGTTTTCATAGGAGAGAAAAAAGAGAGAGAATTATCCAAGAGAAAAGAGGATAATATGTAAATTAACCTATGTACAAACTCTTCTTAAAGGTGATAAGTTCAGATTTTTGATTATAATGTAATGTTGTTTGCTTCAAATAGATATAGAAACATGTGTTTATGGTATTTTCACTCTTCATGGATGAGTACATGATTGTGTTTAATGATATAATGTAATTTTGAAACCCTTGATATAGTATACAATCCTCTTAGGTGTATGGTTATAGGTTAAACCAATGTATACAGATGATAGTTGTGAAAGAGCATGGTTAGAAGCAACAACCTCTTGGGTTTGCATATGAACGATCATTGTGAATGCAAGTTAGTGTGATGTAAAACCTTTAGAATTTGAGAATAAGTATTTTTAGGATAATGTGTATGGGTTGAGAGTTGTGTTTCAATTTGTATTTATTCCTTGAAATCCCAAGAGGCATATAAGAGCCCAGGGTTTAAGTCTACATGCTATGTGAATGCTTAGTTGACAAGACATAATCAAGAAACAAGATGAAAGGTGGAATAATTCATGTTAATAATTTTGGGATGGCATGGAGGTAATACAGAGAGGTAAATTTTATGGAGTAATGTTGGATCAATGTGTAAAAACCCTCAGGTAAGTGTAAATGATAGATAGTAATGTATTCCTTTATAAAGGCATGTTACGATACATGGGTTTATGGATCTATGCTTGAATGTGATAAAGAGCCTCAGAATGAGGATGAAGTCATGAAAATGGTTTGAAGTGTTTAGGAAAATGATACTATAGCCTCACAGAGGACATAACCTTTGTTTTGAAACCTTAAGATGACAAGTCTCAACCTAAAAATTTGTACAGGTAGAATTATGTTTCATAAGGAGCCCTATTATATATAGTTCATGAATAAGAAGGGATTTGTATGTTGAATGAATATGGTTTAACCTCAACTTAGGTAACCTTGGAATGTTCATAATTAAGTATAATTTGATATTTTGGCATATGTGGAGTTTGAAAACATAAGGTAAATAAAATTAGACCCCTGTATAATATGATAACCCCTATCAAGAAGTTAAAACCCCTATTTTGTAGTTAGTGGTATGTCAAAAATAGATTTAGAGGATTAAAAGGGTAAGATATGGTATTTTTATATTGTTATTAACATATTTTAAATATTCACTAATACTAGAGAATCCATTTTATGAGGTTTGATTACCATTAAGTTGAAATAGTCCTATAGCACATGGTTTTTCCTACATAGTCAAGAGAAACTAGGTTAAAAATTTGGAGAAGAGAGAAATAAGTGTCAAAAAGAATGGTTATATAAGCTGTTAGGGATGAAAAAAAAAATTTTGGAGGTGATTTGGTCATTTTAAACCGTGTGTAATTCAAGTTATGGAATTTTTTATGCTCACAACCTATGTAGGGTCAAAAAATCCCTAGGATTAGGGTTTTGAGGTTTTTGAGAGTAATAACCATTGAAAAATCATGAAAATTTGTGATTTGACTTTTCTTGTCATATATAAAGAGGATAATGTGGTTTGGGTCTAATAGTGTATGGATATGTATGGATTTTAGGACTATGGTAAGGTTTGAGGGCTAATTAGGCCTAAAAGAGGGTTGATTTACAAAGTATGAATTAGAAGATGAATTAGGTAATTAATCTTTACCAAAACCTCAAGGGGTATATAAAAATATATAAAGTTTATTTATTCTTGAAAATAATACATATATTTGGTTAACCAAGGGAAATCTTAAGAAAAAGGGCTACAAGCCTCATAAGGTTGCAAAGAGTTTGGCTAGTGGAAACAAGTGATGAATTAGGTTTGATGACTTGAAAGGAATTATAAAAAGTGTGATATTCAAATATTAAGTCATCCATTATTTTAAAGTTAATCCTTAACACCTAATCCAAGATTTGGTCTTTGAGACCTAAGAGGTGTGCCTACAGGAAGACCGATTGAAAGAGTTGATGGTTCAATGGAGACCAGTGCTAAAAGAAGAGGAAGAGTGAATGTGATTGGTGTTGATAAAAGCCTAAAGAAAATAATAAGGGTCTCTACAGAGTATAATACATAGGTACAATTTAATTAGGATATTAATCCTAAAGAATAAGTAAGATATTGACATGGAGATGGAATTTTGAAGATTAAACCATCAAGTAATTATGACCATTTGGGTTTAGAATCATATGTTGAATGTTTTTGTAGGATTCTCCCCCATATATTTTAATCATTTTGTATTAGATAATGGTAATATTTATTTGATTTTTGTTTTGAATTCTTTAAAAGTTGTTGATTTGAGATGAATGCATAATTCTAGGAAGTATGCATAAGATGACACCTTACAGGGTATTGAAGGACAAGAAGGTTGCAAGTATCATCTAGTGAGGTCAGCATATAAGAGTATAATATTTTTAAGGAGAAGAGATAAATCCATAAATTCATATGAGAAAGGACTAGAAGCTAGTTAATAATAAACTAGAAAATATAGAGAGAAAAGAGAGCATTGGAGCTCCAAGAGATAATAGGGAAGAAAAAACACTCCAAAAGAGAGTCAAGGAGGATAAGAAGAGGTCATAAATAGATTAAAAAAGAAGAGGAAATACGAAAAAGAGGTCCAAGAGTAAAGTTTGATACACTTTCAAAGAGGAAGGTATAGATAGGCCTATGAAGTTAAGAAGAAAAGAGAAGATGGATATAGAAAGAGAAGTGGAAGACATAAGAAGATAATTAAGGTAGGGTATACAGATGATATAGATAATTATGAGGATCATAATAGAAAAATAAATCCAATGGACTGGTTTGAATGTGTAAAGGAAAGTGAAGTGGCTACTAGAGTCATTTGTGAGAGGAAGAAGGCACAATATGAGTGTCTTAAAGAGTGAGAAGAAGAAAGAGAAAGCATCCCAAAGAGGCATGAGAAGAGAGATATTACAAAGTAAGAAACAAGATAGATGAATATATAAGAGGGTTCTTATTGAGGAGAATAAGAAGAATATGGAAGTGCTAAAAAGAGAAAAAGGAATGAATATGTATGTACTAAGTGTCTAAATAAAACAAGTGATGAGAAGGAGTTTAACCTCAAACAAGAGGTCAAACAAGGCAAAAATATAGGTGGAAAACAAGCACAAGTATGGAAACAAAGGAAAAATGGCAAGGAACACCAAAAAGGCATGATAGATGACCAAATCATAAGGCATGAGAGTGATTAAAAGAGAACCAATTGGCATCCCAAGAAGGCACAAAGAATAAGATGGGTGGAAAAAATCAATAAAAGAACCCAAGAAGATCTACAAGTGTGCTCTAAGAAAGCATGAAGGTTGAAGAAGATGGCAAGCTTAAAAAGTAAACAAGAGAGGTAAAGCAAGAAAACCAAGAAAAGGAGGTGAAGGTATAACAATATGAGTTCATAAAAGAAGATAAATTTTCTAAAAGTTTGTTTTTTAATGTTGTATATGATGATGCATGTGAATTTGATTACAATGATGATCTCTTTTATATGGAAACCATTGTCTTGATGAATGATTGTGTAGAAAATCTAGATGAGGATGAATAAACTCAAATAGTTATTGAGAAGCATGGTATGCAGAATAAGGATTTTGATATGACTCTCAAAAATGAGGTAGTCCAAGGAGAAGATAAATAATAAGTTTCCCAAGAGGATGAAGACTAATGTAGATGAAGGTTTGATGAGGAATATGAAGAGATTAATGCATTCCAATTGCAAGAAGAGTTGGAGATGTTGGAAGATATATTCAGCCCATATAATAGGTTAAATAAGATGAATTATATCAAGAAAAATTCAAGGAAAATATATATAAGGAGAAATAAAGGAAAGCAAAAGACATTGAGCAAACAAAGACACACACAAGCAAGCAAATAGAATATGAACAAGTCAATAAGGTGAGTTATTTAATGGGTTAAGCTAAGGATGAATTTAAATTTGATAATAATGTTTATGGATAGTCAAATATTGGTCAAATAACATTTTAATATGTTACATAAGAGAGGAATAAGAATTTTTTCTTGCATAGAGAGTAAGATGAGAGGAAAAGGATCAAAATGTATAAAAGTTTAGAGAAGAGGCAAAAAAGGAGAGTATAGATAAGAAAAATATATACGTTGGCATGTGTGAGAGGTAATTATATCCTAATGAAGAATATTATATCATAAACAAGAAGGAAAAATCACAAAACAAACAAGAATGAAGTGAAAACAATGAGGATGCAAGTCATGAAACAAGCATGAGGAAAGAGAATGATGTCTATATGGTTGCATATAAGTATGATTACAAAAAAATTAACATATAATAGGTGTAAGATGTATAAAATAATAGTCTAAAGTAGTGATAACACCTCATGGAGTTAGAAAATGCATGGACAAGAAAACTAGACAAAGCCACAAGGAAGAAATGTAAGCGTTTGGCAAGCAACAAGGAGCAAGGAATGAAGAATACCAATCATGTGAATGTGAAATACCCTAAAATAATAAATTTTAAGGTAATAAATAAAGTTTTAGGTTCAAATTTTCTCCCTCTTGGGGAGTATGATGTAGGAACATCAAGGCAAGAAGACATCGATTTTGTATTTTGGTCCTAAGGAGTCAAAAAATTTCAAGTTTGGGGTGTTACTATGTGTTAGGAGACATTTTAAGGCAAATTCATGTAATTTAGGTCATTTTAAGTCCCTATGGGTCATATGATTAATTTTTTAGGTTTTTTGGAGTTCTCCCTCCAAAACTAAGAATTCGAAAATTCAAATATTTGTTAAGAATCTAGGAGGGTCATACGCATGGTTTTAAGAGTTTAGGTGAGCAAAGCTAGTTTGATAAGTCAAAAAAGTCATGAAAGTAATATTGGAATATATATAATCATAATTCATTAATCAATTCATATGAATTTTAACTAATGTAAATCACTAGTGTATGTAAAAGTTGGTTATGACAACCAATATGATATAACTACCATGAAGCCTACATTGAAATAGGGATAAAACTCACTATAGTGGGTTGGTTGGTGTAGGAGAGAACAGGGATATAGAGAGATTTATCTAAGAAAAATGAGGAGAATATATAAATTAACCTATTTACAAACTCCTCTTGGAAGGTGATGAGTTTAAATTTTGGATTACAATGTAATGTTGTTTACTCCAAATAAATATAGAAATCTATGTTTGTGGTATTTTCACTCTTCATGGAGTAGTACATGATTTTTTTGAATGATATAATGAAATTTTTAAACCTATGAGATATTATATATTCTTCTTATGTGTATTTTTTTAGGTTGACCCAATGTATACAGATGATAGGTGTGAGAGAGTATGATTTTAAGGAACAATCTCTTAGGTCTGCATATGGATGATCTTTGAGAATGTAAGTTGGTGTGATGTAAAACCTTCATAATTTAAAAATAGGTATCTATAAGATCATGTGTATGGGTTGATATCTATGTTTCAATTTCTATTTATTCCTTGAAATCCCATGAGGCATATAAGAGTTGAGGGTTTAAGTCTACAAGCTATATGAATGCTTAGTTAACAAGACATAATCAAGAAATAAGATGAAAGGTGGAAAAATGCATAGTAATGAGTTTAGGATGGCATGAATGAAATATGTATAGGTAATTTATGTGGATTAACCTTGTAGAAACATTAAAAAACCCTCAATTAAGTGTAAATAATAGATATCCTTGTATTACTTTACAGAAGCAGGATGTGATAAATTAGCCCATGGATCTATGATTGAACATGATAAATAGCCTTAGAAGAAGGATGGAGTCATGGAAATGGTGTGAATTTTTTATTAAAACTATATTCTATCCTCATATATTACAAAACCTTTTTTTTTGAAAACTTAAGGTAACAAGTGTCAACCTACAAATTTGTACATGCATAATTATGTTTCATAAGGAACCCTATTATATATAGTTCATACCTAAGAATTGATTTGTATGTTGAATGAATGTGGTTAAACATAAAATTAGGGAACATTTAAATGTGAATAATTAATTATTATTTTAGATTATGGTATATGTGGATTTTGAAAACACAAGGCAAATAAAATCAGACCCCTGTATACTATGATAACCCTTGTCAAGAAGTTAAAACCCCTATTTTGCAAAAATTGGTAAGTTAAAAAGAGATGTGGAGGATTAAAAGGGTAATATATTTTATTTTTAGATGGTTATTAACATATTTTAAAGATTCAATAATACTATAGAATCCATTTTATGAGGTTTTATTGCCATTAATTTGAAATAGTCTTGTAGCACATAGTTTTTCCTCCACAGTCAAGAGAAATCAAGTTGGAAAAGTGAATAAAAGATAAAAGTGTTAAAAAAATGGTTATAAAAGTTTATAGGGATGAAAAAAAAACTTTTACATGTGATTTGGTCATTTTAAACCTTTTGTAACTCAAATTATGGAATTTTGTATGCCCATGGCATGTGTAGGGTCAAGAAAACCCTAGGATTAGGGTTTTGAGGTTTTTGAGAGTTATAACCATTGAAAAATCATGAAAATTTGTTATTTAAATTTTATTCTCATATTAAATATAATAATTTGGTTTGGATCTGATATTTTATGGGTATATATGGATTTTAAGACTATGGTAATTTTTGAGGGCTAATTAGGCCTAAAAGAGGGTTGATTTACGAAGGAAGTATGACCTAGAATATGAATTAGGTAATTAAAATTTACGCAAACCTAAGTGGGTATAAATTAATCCTATAAATATTTTTATTTTATAAAATAACTCCTATATTTGGTTAATGAAGGGAAAACCTCAAAAAAAGGGCTACAAGCCTCATGAGGTTGTAGAGAGCTTGGCTAGTGGAAATGAGTGATGAATTTAGTTTGATGACATAAAATTAATTATAACAAGTGTAATATGAAAAAATGATGTCATCAATTCTTTTAAATTAAATCCTTAACACCTAATCTAATATTTGGTACTTGAGACCTAAGAGGTGTGCCTAGAGGAAGACCTAGTGAAAGAATTGATTGTTTAAAGGAGACTGGTGTTAAAAGAAGAGGAAGAGTGAATGTGATTGGTGTTTATAAAATATAAAAGACAAAAATAAGTTTATCTATATATTATAATACATATTTAATATTGAATGAGGCTATTAATCCCAAAGAAAAAGTAAGATATTGGTATGGAGATGGAATCTTGAATATCAAACCATCAAGTAATTATGACCAGTTAGGTTTAGAAGTAGATGTTGAATGTTTTTGTAATCTTCTCCCTCATATCTATAAATAATTTTTGGATGTTTCCTAGGTCCTATATGTGTCTTCATTAACTTTCAATCATCTTTTTATGTCACATTTTGGTTTTTCTTTCCTTAAAACCCTAATGAATATCTACACATGAAACAATAATGAAATCAAGTGAGAAATGAATGGGAAAGGATGGGTTATGGGATGTTATGATAAAACAACCTAAAGCCTCTATTTTTATATTTTTTTCTTACATTAACACCAATGGTATGGGTATTAGATCAAATTTAGTTATCCCTTAGGGAACATGCATAATCAATGTGTATGGTATATAATAATGACTTTCACATAGGCACTTCTTTGATCAAGCATGCAGATCTATGTGATGTTGAGTAAATATACAAAATGATGAGCTATACTATTGATTAATTTTATGTAATTATGTGTCAAATTATTAATTTATTTATGTATAATTCCTTGTGAAGTTATTTATATAGAAATATATTTATTTTGTATGTGAGACACTTGTTAATAGGCAAACAAGGTAAAAATACAAATAAAATCATAAGATGAGATCTAAAGGAGGGAAATTACTTAAAATAGGTAAAAATCATGACCATTAGACACTATTATTGAGGTGGATAATAGTAAGGTGCACTCACGTCCAAGACCTTGCTATTGTCCTATGTACACAAAAACTAGATCATAACTAAGACAAATAGGCTAGGGGACTTTATAATTGAGAAAGGCATGACATAATACTAATGAAGGTGAAAATAAATAATCAAAATAATTTATAATTATTATCAAAATACCAAAGTGACCATGTGAACAATACTCTCATTCATCATTAATAACTTCTTATGAAAGAACCACAACAGACACAATACTTATATTTGCTTGATCAAATTAAGGTGTGTACATTTACCCCCTTTTAATTTAGTAATGCAATGGAATGAAATTACTAATGTAAAATAAAATAAACTGCATACTTTTACTTACTAGTGTGATCCTTCCATATAGAGAAAGGATGTATTCTAGACCTATCCCATTTCTTGGCCAGCGAAGTGGACAAGAATTAGAATGATGTATGTGAAGAAAATATCCACAATGTGGGTGTTCCCTATATTAACTTTGAGTAATCAAAAAAATTATGAGAAATAAAACCCTATTTTACCACACTCTAATATGTGAATTCATTTTGAGAAGTAATCTATAAATGTGGAGAAATAAGCCATGCTCTCCCACACTATGATATGTAACTGAGTCTAAGAAGTAAATGTAAATGTGGAAAAACAATCCATGATTTCCCCCAATCTAATATGTAACTAAGTCTAAGAATTAAATGTTCTCTATGTTCAAAACATGTTTTTCAACCCATGTCTTATACAAATTTGTGTAATCTATATTTGGTGAAAACTATGGATCAATTATTGTAGATGGTTATATGACCTGATCTAGTGAAACCCTAATGATATCTTAGTTATAACCTAAGTGTAATATGATGATCTAATAATATAGAATGGTATAATTTGCCATTTATTCTATATAACCTAGTGAAATACTATGGGATCAAGAATAGGTCCCTTGCATCATGCCCCCAAATGTATTATACATTTAAATTAATATAACTATAAATTTGCATAACTATAAATTTGAGCTCGAGTATCTAAGTAAACATGTGTGAATATATATCTAAGTATTTGAGTAGAGAATCCAGTATCTAAGATTTATTATTTGAGTATTTGGATAAATATTTTATCTAAACTTAAGTATCTAAATAATTGAACATAGAAATTTGAGTTAAATTGTGTATCTATATATCTAATCATAAGTATTTGAATAAATCTATATTGGTATGAAAAGTGTATATATATCCCCTATTGGTGAGAGAGTAAAAATTGTGGTAAGGATATCAAACCAAAAGTGACACTAGACTACATGTTAGTTGGTAGTTAGAGTTGATAAGATAGTATGAGGTTGATTATATTGATAATTATAGAAGGTTTATTTATAGATTGAGACTAAGATATACCCATGGTGTATATGAAGTTAGTTAAGGAGATATGAGTTTTGGCATTTTTGGATTCAAATTGATTAGGATATTAGTGTAACAAGTATTCTATGGGGTATATTATCATTTAGTTATACACACAAGAAATGGATCATAAATTAGAGATATGATTCTAGAGATATCACGATTGGAATATCTTGGTAATAGTTAGAGAAATTTGTTTGTGGGGAAAACTTTAGGATGGTCACATTTTTAAAAATATGGTTTAAATAGGTTTGATTGATTTATTTTAAAATCATTTAAACTTTGAGATTTGATAATATTATTACTCTGGGCCAAGATAACATGCTAAGGAGATGAGGTGTGAATATGACCAACTATGAGAAGGTGAAAGTATTGATCCAGGCTAGTGAGGAGTTTAGACTGGTAAGGATTTTACCCCTTTTCATGTATTTTGATGTTTTGGTTAAATTTTTCATCATTTTTTATGTAAAATATGATAGATTATGGATTTTGGGGTGGGTCACACTATCATTTGAAAGATAGTGCTAGTGTCCTAGGCTACCACACTACTATCTGCAAATCATGCTATTATCTAACACTATAATCCCATCTGTAACACTATTTTATTATAGATTAAAAAAATGATTTTTTTAATTTAAAATTGTATTTAATGATTATTTTGGAGTATATAATTGATATTTGGAGATGTTAATGTCATATTTTTGGTATTTTATAGGGTATTTATGCATGAGGTAGTTTTAGAGTGGATGGATGATGGAGTGTATACATAGGCTACCATTGGTCAATGATGAGAGAACAATATTGGATAGGGATGATTTGGGGTTTGAAACATCATTGAAATTGATGGTCTATGATTATAACATGATAACATCACTATGTGAGTGCCGGAATGATGATACATGTACCTTTTGGTTGCCCACTAGTGAGATGATTATTCTTTAGAGGATGTGTAAAGGATATTGAGGATACCTATGATTGGCTAGTGAGTGGTATTGCATGAGGCAGGTGGATAAAGATACATAAATCAAGCCTCAAGATATTTTTTGGCCATTCCTAAAGGCATACATCATTGAGGTAATAGTAGTGATGTGTTATTATGTGTGATTGTTAGGGATAATGTTTTGCAGTTATGTATTTTTTTGGTAGTGTTACTAGCATCATTTGTTATTATTGATGGTAATGGTGTATTTATTAAATATAAGATGTACAATATTTTTTTGAATATAGAGGGGCATGAGACGATATACTCATGTGGTCATACCATTTATAGCCTACTTGTATCAAGATTTATACCATTTTATTTAGGATTTATGTAGTGATGGGAATGGTTCATTGACATTGTTACATTATTGAGCTTATGAGCATATTGTGGTGGCTAGACCAGAGGGTTTTCCATGAATAGATTAGTCACACCCCTAAGTTTTTTCATAGAGGTGGACAGGTACAACTCCTACATGATCAAGTAACATGATGTACTATTGATAGGTGTTGTATCAAGTTACATCTCAAAATATTATTTGGAGACCATATAAGGGATTTCATGTGTGACCCAAGGATGATTTTATTTAAGATTTATTTGAGTGAGATGTCGTTTCAAAATTAGTGGACTACTATGTTTAAGAGATTCTAGTATGATTGGGTTATGATAGTTTGGTGTGGTATAAGATATACCCCTTGTACCTTAGGTGTGGGTGAAGAGTACTTGGGCTATGATAAGACCAAGAAGCATATCTATAACCATAATGGCTAAGTTCGATTTGATTATAGTGATGGAGAGAGATGTTGTGATAGATATACCTGATATATATGATGTATAGGCCACATATGCCTACATACTATGGTGGGGATGACATAGATGGTTACCACTATTTTTGAGAGATGGGGCCATTATGGAGGATATGCAAGATCTAGATCCCTTTAGAGTATTTGATGGTATGTTATTATTGTATATTTGTATGCTTGGTTTATTTAGTATTGGATTATCAATTTGATATCTAATTAATTTTATTGGTGTATGTAGGTGTAGGGTATGATGAATACTAAGAGACCATAATTAAGGAAATATTACAAAAGTTTACATGTCACATTCCTAATGATGTTATGGGTGATGGGTTGGTGGAGCAAGATATGGAGGTGGCTGGTATCCATGCACACCTGTTTAATCAAATGGCCATTGCCACCATATAGTATAGGTAGGTAGCAGTGGGTAGAGATGAAGCTCATGTAAATTTATAGAGGTGAGCAATGACCCCACTTGATGGTCTTGGTAGGGAAGGTGGGAAAATAGTAGATGATTATATTCTTATCTAGTGTGAGCATACATAGGTTATGGTTGATCTAGTAGTGCTACGAGAGAGTGTGTGTATGTATAGGTTTAAGTCTAGGTCTAGTGAGGATGTAAGTGCATCGAGTTCTAGTGGGTATGGATATTAGAGTGAGGGTGATTATATGGGTCATGGTGACAATATACTCTAATTTACACACACACACACACACACACACACACACACACACACACACACACACACACACACACACACACACACACACACACACACACACACACACACACACACACACACACGTGCATACACACACACACACACACACACACACACACACACACACACACACACACACACACACACACACACACACACACAACACACACACACACACACACACACACACACACACACACACACACACACACACACACACACACACACACACACACATTGACTTTTTTGATATATGGGCATCATGTTATTGGTATTTTTATTATGGAATTATTCATTTGATTATATGTTTTGATTATGTTTGTTATTTATGTGTTAACATGAAAATGTGTATAATTGATTAGAGAAAAATAATTGATTTGATTTGCATAGAAATTTTGAGTAGATGTTAATACTAGATTGAAAATTTTAGTTGTTAGTATTTGTGACATGAAAGTATCATATTATATGTTAGTATTGATCCTATGACTATGGAATGCACTATCTAAATCCTAATATATTAGTAAACAAGTGAAAATATTTTTCATGTTGTGTAGGTGTAGAAATAAACTCTAGAACTAATACTACTCATGGTGTACTACTAGTATCTAGATTTTTAGATTTTGTAGGAAATAGATTAATTAGTTGTTATATTAAAACTATACTTTGGTGTTCATTATATATTAATTAGTTATCATATTAAAATTGGTGGTTTATTTTTTTTCCATTTTATCATCATGATACTATAAGTAGGTTATTTTTTGAACTATTTTCCATCTCTATTGAATCTATGGTGCATGAGATCTCTTATAAGTAGATGTCCTAGGAACCACATAATCATACAATGAGTAACTAATGGCCCCTTGAAAGGAATGTCTTAGGATAAATTATTCATAGATGAATGTGATATATGATAATGCATAGAAGGGGATCTCTATACCCCTTATGTGAATCTTACAATGCCTCTGTCGACACACTAGTCAATACAATATGAGGGCATAATATTTATTATTCCAATGTCTACTTATTTGATGATAATTAAAATATGGTTTATTTATTATTCTATGCAAATTATGTGTTTTATGATGATGCGTATGAGGAAGTGTGATCATCCTCATATTTAATAATGTAAATAAGATATTATGAGGCCTATCTCTATCTAAAAATTGTATGGCCCCTCTGCTAGTGTCTTATGCTCTAATCAATGTGGGACATGCTCTTTAAAGTGGTTATTTTTCTTTATTGAGTATACTGATTGGTTGTTTAAATTCCAATTTTTCCTTAGGCATATGTGTATTAGGTGTTTGGACCATATTGGATGACTATGGTTGTGAGAGATCTAAATCAAAATTTACCTTTGCAAGTGTATCAACTAGTCCCAAATTCTTTTCTAAAGTGATAATTATATGGCATAGATGCTAAAATGATCTTGATGTCTCATATAACATTTTATCCTTAAGATTAAAAATGAGGAATTTAACAAGGATGCATTATACCTCCAAATCTATTAGGTGATAGATCAATTATCACATACATGATTTGAATCATATAATGTAAGTAATTACTGATACTGATTTACCCTGATATAGTGAAGGAAACCTCTCATATGTGATAAGAGTTCCATTATTCTAAATATAATTCATAATAAATACTTATTCTAAGTCAACATATGTATATAATGAACCATTGGGAAGTGAATTATGAAACCAATTTAATGCCTCATCCTTTAGACTTATGGAAAATAATTGTAGGAGAATTAAACAGCCAGTGGTATGTGTCATAGCCTTTATATAGGATTTGAGATGTAAATATGGATATCCATGTCCATTTAACTTAGGTAATGTTGGTATTTGAAACTTATTTGGTAGTGTTGCATTGATGGTTGTGCATGGAATATTATTGCCATGGATAGCATTGGAATCAACCCAATAATAATATGATTTAATTTCCAAGGTGAGTTGATGTAATTATTATCAGGAACCTAGAACAATAAACATGCTCTGATACCATGTGTCAGGATCTTGCTCCAACAATAGAGCACATATGATTACTTTTTGTTTTAGCAACTAAACATGGAATTTAACCAGAATCAATAAGTAACTAGAAATATGAAACAACATAGGAATTGAGAGACAATACACAATTGTATTAATAATCACTCAGAAGAATATACAATAAGGAAGATGCCACTTCTTCCTCCACCTCAAAGGTTCACCACACCTCAAGACCTTCTTCCCTCTCTCTCTTGGTCCCAACAATCAACTCCAATACAGAATTGATGTTCACCTCTCCAACTAGTCAGTAACACGCTGCCAGTACGTCAAGTACACAACCGTACTCCAAGTAGATCTCCTAATCTCTACTGCTACCTACAAATCACTAGACCTTACTCACCATTGTAGATCTCCAAAATAAGACATGCTAACCTGCTGACTAAGATCATACAAATATGAAGAACCCTGCTGATTCTCCAAACTAGTACCCACCTTGGTACTGCGGCACTAGGAGGAACACACCATTGCTCTCTTCTCTCAAAAGGAGCTTATTGCTCTCTTACTCTCTAGCTACAAGTTTACACTATA
This sequence comes from Torreya grandis, assembly GCA_037957365.1. Taxonomy (NCBI): domain Eukaryota; kingdom Viridiplantae; phylum Streptophyta; class Pinopsida; order Cupressales; family Taxaceae; genus Torreya; species Torreya grandis. The sequence goes on along the minus strand of JARHVA010001363.1, from coordinate 3,376,402 downwards.
GCCTATGAGTCTATTATATAGATCTTATGCATACAATAATTAAACTATCTTAAATACAATAATTAGACACGTAACTCAAGACCAAAAATAGCCTTTGCATGCAAACACTTGGTTCAACGAACTAACTGTCCATAGAACAAGCAATTCTAGAACTACCACAGGCGATCGACGTCAGTCCCTATCTACCTGGATGTGACCAACATCGACTGACCTCCTATCGATGTCAGTTTCCTTCCTATCCATCCTGCCATCATCGGTTGCCTTTTGCACTACACTCTACTGACGTCGGTCTCCCTGGAACTCAACAACCTCCTCCCTATTTGCACCAGTTAAAGCTTTTAACTCCACATCCTAACAATCTCCCACTTGGAGATGAACAGCTGTAACTGTACCTATAAATGTACACTATCTAATTTTTACCCTGGCTTGTATCCCTCTTCAAGATCAATCCTGAAGACTAACCACCACACCCTGTGATGCTCTAACCTTTGTGACTTTGTCATCCAAGTAATCTGCCACATCCGCATCTACAAACCTATGTAGAAAATAACTTGACCCTGCATAACATGTCGACCTGCTGCTGATCCCTGTAAGAATCCACTGAATTGCCCTTCAGTACCTCTTCCTTGAATTGGCTCCATACTTTCTGACAACTCCCACTACTTGGGAAAACTCAGGTCTACACTAGACCTCATGTGATTTCGAACACTTGTTCTAAGCTCTGCTTAAACTATCCAGCCCTTGGTGTGCTTTCTGATTTTGCATCTTGAACCTCGCCAACACCTTCACATCAGCTTCTTATTTGAGACAAAATCAACCTGTGATCCTCTATGTCTCTTATTTTAAAGAATTTCGTTGCTACCAAATTCTTCATAACATACCTCTGAAACTAACTTTACCTTTTAGCTCAGAGAACTCCCTACATATGTAAACCTACAATAAGCAACCACTCCACATACAGTAACAAGATGATGTTGTGACTCAACATCCTCTTGGTAAAGAAAAGAACACAATAGTTACACTGACATTGACTAAAGCCATGCTTAGTCATCCACCTGTCAAAACCTATACCACTGTCCTGCAGCTACCTCAAGACCATGTACCTTGGCCTTCTGTCTCACTTATCCATTCACTCTCTTCTCTAATAAGGGAATCCACTCCTCTCCCAGTGCTCTCTCATAGCTAACAAATCTACCAAATCTCCTACTTGGTTCTCTTCTGAAGAATTCATGCCATGCTCCCACTATTTCTAGATTCTACCTACATTGCCTCTATACATCTTCCTGGTTCTCAACCATTAGTAAGCAATAATAAAGAAGGTGAACAACCAATATGAGGTTCACTTACCATTTCTAACCTCTACATGAGCATTTGAGACTTGTTGACAGCTAGTTGTCCACCCAACATTCATTCCAATGACCAATCTCAGCCATCTCCCAGCCTACACCCGATCGATGTCGGTTCCCTGCGACTGCTTCCTCACTAACATCAGTCCTCATGACCGATGCTGGGTTTTACCTGTCCCTATTTTTCCAATGTCAGTCCGCACCTAGTCGACGTCAGTCACTGTGAGGATGCTGACGTTGATTTTCTAATCGACATCAGTTTCTGTGTTTTCCTTGTGAGTGACAACTTTTACCTGCGAGCTCCTTTTGGGTCAAAACCCTAGTAAAATTAACACATCCCTACTCAAAATAAATCAATTTCTCCACTTGATCTCTATTCGTTATCTCCTCCATGAAAACCAAGGCTTTCTAGTTCTTTAGCTTGTCAAAAACATATGACTTCTGCTTCAAGACCTGCATTCTCCTTCTACATATGTGACTAAGCCTACGAAGTCACATCTCTGCAATAGAAGGTGAATCAAAAATATAAGTAGATAGATAAAGGATACCTAATTTCTTACCACCATCTAATTTAAGTGCATCTGCTGTGAGAGTTACAGTGCATCTCCCATCACCCAAATTTCTTGAAGAAATTAGACTAATCTCCAAGACTGGTACCTACATGACTTCCTTCACCACCTGTGTGTTATCTGTCTATAATTTCAGCTTCACTTCCCCTTCGTCAATAATCTGACAAGGCTCTCCAACCCCTAAATAAATCTCTCCAAAGTCTCCAAAGACATACCCATGAAAAGATGCTCTATTTCAGGCTGCATGGAAAGAGGCAAAAGAATCTATAAACAAAGATTCTACTTTATCCAGAGCAACCTGTGCAATGACCCCTGCAACATCTACTTCTACACGCTGATCTTCTACCGACCAACAATCTCTTTTTACCTGCTCTTTCTTTCCATCAATTAGACCATTCATGCTATTCAGTTTCTCCATTCATAGCTTACTACCTTCTGCCATTGCTATACTCCCACTCAATCTGAAACCCCTGTGAGTGACTTGCAATCAAAAAACACTACCAGATTTGAAACCACCTGTTAGTCAACCCAACCAAAAGCTCTGATACCAACTGTCAGGAACCTAGAACAATAAACATGCTCTGATACCACGTGTAAGGATCTTGCTCCAATAATAGAGCACATATGATTACTTCTTGTATTAGAAACTAAACAAGGAATTATACCAGAATCAATAAGTAATTAGAAATATGAAACAACACAAGAATTGAGAGACAATACACAATTGTATTAATAATCACTTAGAAGAATATACAATAAGGAAGATGCCACTTCTTCCTCCACCTCAAAGGTTTGCCACACCTCAAAAACTTCTTCCCTCTCTCTCTTGGTCCCAACAATCAACTCCAATATAGAATTGATGTTCACCTCTCCAATTAGTCAGTAACACGCTGCTAGTGTGTCAAGTACACAACCATACTCTAAGTAGATCTCCTGCTCTCTGTTGTTACCTGCAAATCACTAGACCTTACTCACCATTGTAGATCTCCAAAAGAAGCCATGCTAACTTGCTAACTAAGATCATAAAAATATGAAGAACCCTACTGATTCTCCAAACCAGTGCCCACCTTGGTATTATGGCACTAGGAAGAACACACCATTGCTCTCTTCTCTCAGAAGGAGCTTATTGCTCTCTTACTCTCTAGCTACAAGTTTACACTACAAACTATGAGTCTATTATATAGATCTCATGCATACAATAATTAGAATATCCTAATTACAATAATTAGACACACAACTCAAGACCAAAAATAGCCTTTACATGCAAACACTTGGGTTAACAAACTAACTGTTCATGGAACACGCAGTTTTGGAACTGCCACAGGTGACCAACGTCGGTCCCTATCTGCCTGGAGGTGACCGACATCGGCCGACCTCTTGCCGATGTCGGTTTCCTTCCTGTCCATCCTACCATCATTAGTTGCCTTGTGCACTGCACTCTACCGACGCCGGTCTCCCTGGAACTCAGCAACCTCCTCCCTGTTTGCACCAGTTGAAGCTTTTAGCTCCACATCCTAACAATTATTATTGTAAAGTATCCACATCATACATCAATGAGATTACCTCTTGAGAAGGTATGTTAACATTATTAAATGGTTCATTTCAACATTGAACCTTATTGTTAATTTTATCCATTGGTACACTATTTCATGGAACATTATTATAGATATTAGGTTGGCTCATCGTAAACTATGGAGGCATGATAGCTTGGATTTGGTGAGAGGAAAATTGGCTATCACCCTCCTGGAGGTTAGAATAAGGAAAAAGTTTTAATGTAGTAAAGAATGGTGGAAGAGATTCATTGGTATCTCTTATTTTGTTAATTTGTAAAAAATATCACATGTTAATGAAATGGAATACAAATTATGATCATGCGAATGTAAACTATGAACAAGAGTATCAATTACAAATTTTTATTTTAAGACATTATTTATTAAATTAACATTCAATAAGCAATAAATTTCTACATGAGATATGGGTGAAGTAAAGAGAGTACAAGACTCAATTTCTTCTTCACTAAAATTATAGTAATAATTGTTAATACAAGTTTCATCAAAATTAGAATTTATTTCACTTGTAGATTTAAGGGAATAATAACTATCATTTTCATGCTCAATAAGAGGATGAGTAGAAGAATATTTTATCTTTTTATTACTATGCAAAATATCATTATTTTAAAAAATGGAGTCAAGGGTAGAAGAAGTATAAATCATAATTTCATTTCGCACATTATGACATGTAGGATAAGGGTGGTGTGTGTGTGTGTGTGTGTGTGTGTGTGTGTGTGTGTGTGTGTGTGTGTGTGTGTGTGTGTGTGTGTGTCTATATATATATATATATATATATATATATATATATATATGAATTATGTATATTTTTCATGGAATCCATATGTTGATATTGAAAGGTAGAATAAGGTGAAAACATAATATCATCTACTTTAGTTTTTGAACTTTTAAAAGGTGTAATAATAGTTGTACATGTTTTTTCAAATTGAATTGAGAAAGGTGAAGAAGATGCATTTTCCTTTTCTATGTTAGGAACATCATGTGATGGAATAATATTACTTGAATCATGCAAAGATAAACTAATTTTATTTTTATTATATTATTTTAATTTGAATAAAAATGTGGTAAAAGTGGTTAATAGGCTAATATCACATTAAAAAAAATCACTACCTGTAAGGGAATCTTTTGGCCTTATGTTGTTAAATTTATTTTGAGAAGTGGGTGGAGAGAGGAGGAGGAGAATATTCATCTATTATATTCTCATTATCACTTTCATTATTATGCTCATAGTAATCACCATATCCATCATCATTATTATAAATTAAATCATTCTCATTATCATTTTCTAGTGTAAATTTTTGAAAATTCATCCATTCATTTTTATAATTATGTAAAAAAATAAAAAATTGATCAATTGAGTGATATGGAAGAGGGTCCCTAGAGGTCATATTATACTTGCCACAAAAGAGAATGTAAAAAATGAACAATAAGCAAACAATGGGTAAAAGATATTCCAACATAAATATATTTTAAAAATATGCTAAATATTTATCCCAAAGTATATAAAATTGTAAATTGACTTGAGGGATAATATTTGGGTGTGTGTAGGGTTTGAAGGTTTTTTAGACAAAATTGTAAATTATTAAATTAATTAAATCTCTAATATAGGACTAATATGGATCATTTAGGATGTTCAAAAAATAGGAAAATAAAAAAATATAATGAAGCCTAATTAATTACATAAAAGGATAAGGCAAACCCCTATGAGCGAATTAGGGTTGTTAAGTAATAATCTAAGTAAGTCAAGTTCAAAAGGTTATTTAGCTTTTTAGGACTTAATAGATATAAATATTAGATTGTTAAATGGTTGGAGTAAATGGGTAGATATAGATAAATATTGAAAATGAATAATTTAATCAATTTACCCTAAGTAAGAATGTAAATAATAAATTCCACTTATTTATAAATTTAACACACATCACTAGTTGATGGTAGTGCTAGAACAAATCAAAAGAATAGTTAGCAGTCCATTAATTTAGAAATTAGATTATCAAATAGCATGATTAGGTAGATAATAGTGTAGTGCATTATTATTAAAAGCACTGTGCTATTGTCTATTTGTGGACAAGAGCCCTAAAACTTTTGGGGATGTTATGGGAGGTTTTATGGGTCCTATATGTGTCTTCAAGAACTTTTGATCATCTTTTTATGTTACCTTTTGGATATTATTTATTCAAAACCCTATTACATTCCTACACACATGAAATTATAATGGAATCAAATGCAAAAGGAAGGGTAAAAAGAGGGTTATGGGATGTTATGATTGAACAACATAAAACCCCTACTATTCTAGTTGTTGCCTACATTAACCCCAATAGTAGGGATCTCAGATAAAATTTAGTTCTCCTTTAGGTAACTTGAATAATAAACACACACATTATGCAAGAATGACTTTGCTTTAGGCCCTTGTTTGATCAAGAGTGCAAATCTATGTAATGTTTAGTAAATATGTATAATGTTTAGCTATACTATTGACTATTTTTATGTAATTATGTGCCAAAGTAATAAGTGATTGATGTAGAATGCATTGAAAATTTATTTATATAGAATGATATTTATTTTTAATGTGGGACACTTGTTCATAGGATGACAAGGTAAAAAGAGAAATAAAATCATAAGAGGAGACCCAAAAGAGGATAAAGACACAAAAGAATTTAAAAACATTACCATTGTAAACTAGCATTGGTGTGGAAAATATCATGGTGTGCTCTTGTCTAGGACAACATTATTTTCTTATGTACACAAAAACTAGGTCATAACTAAGATAAATAGGCCAAGGGCCCCTGTGAATGAGAAAGACATGACATAAGACTATTGGAGGTGACAAAATAGGTAAAATAATTAATAATAAGGATCAAAAGACCAAAGTGACCATGTGAGTAAGACTCTCATTCGTCATTAATAACTTCCTATGAAAGAGCCATAAAGGACATAGTACTTGTGTTTGTTTGACTAAATTAGGGTGTGTACACTATATTATGCCATGATTACATTAGCCACATTATAGTGTCATTTGCATGTGGTCCTAAGGAGGTCAACACCCTACTATTTTTAATGAACATAAGAACTTAGATAGAGGCTACATTTGGTAACACAGTTACAATAAATGGAAGCTATAGTGAATAGAGAAAAAATATGTGTCATGTCCAGGTTTAACAAGAACATAGTTCATATTATCCATGATGGATTTGATGGAAATCACATATTTTAGAATGAGGAAAAAATATCTAACTTGATATATCCTAGGATAGTACGTGAGGCCTTTTGTATAGTTCAACAACATGTTATTCAATTGTATAGGATTTAGAGTAACACCGCAAATAAAGATTTTTTATATAACATGATTAATATGATGACCACAATGATGATGATATATTCAAGTTTGGATATATCCAGTATCCAACACTTGATAATCTACCACAAGATTTTCCTTTTGTTTATCTACATCCATTATATGTTTTATTTGATGTTTAGATCATCATATCATATTTACACTTATATATGTGTAAAAATACAAAAATAGTAAAATATTTTAGAAAATAACAAAATCAAGACCTATGCATGCATATATATACTTTTTCATACATAAATTTTGTTTCTCACAACATTATCTATATATTTTATCTAATTTTATATCATGCATGCTTCACCAGTATATACAAGTGACCACATATTACATAGGACAAGATTTCTTATAACTAATTATAAGTGCTTTTACTATTACACACATAGAATTTATAGTTAGATAGGAGCACTGTGGAGGATAGGAGTGTAGTTAGCTAGTTTCCCTTGACCTTATATTTTCATAGTGAGATCAAACTATCACTACTTAGTTATATACTTCACATAAGATTCCTACAACATGTACATTCATCAACTAACTCAACATGGGCATGGTAAACATAGGTTTTATCCCTTTTTGCACACATTTTCTTTCTCACATGCTATGTACTTTACATTGTATTACATATTAATATATTTCTCACTCATTGACATTATGATATAATATTTCCTATATCAACTATTGATTATTTCTCAAATTACAACTTAGCTCTTGTGGATTAGAATACATAATTAATGCATGCTTCTTCTTTTTTATCATTTTTCCTATCTTCATATCTTGTATGCATTTATATGTTTTCTCTAAGGACATTTGTATATGTCATTTCAAAGTGTCTCTAAGCCTTTATATATCTTATTTTATTCATGTGAGGACATTTGAACATGTCCTTATGTGTGTTTTTTATTTATGAATGTGGACAATTGAACATGTCCTTCTATGTGACTCTAAGCCTCCATTGTTTCCTTATATGCACATGAGGGAATTTTAACATGCATTTATATTGGTATTTTATTAGATTGAGTGACATTTAGGCATGTCCCTTATTTATCTCCCCTTATCCTTATATCATGTTTTTTCCATGTTGTGTAAGTACTTTTTGATTATGAATGTCATGGCCATGACATTTTGCTCATTTTTTTACTTAGATTTGGTTACCATGATGGACATCATGCACCTACCCACTTCTAATGACATTATGGACATCATTTAGTTATCCCTAAGTAGTTAGTTATATTAAAAATTATATACTTAGTTGACCAGATTATCTACATGTTTCATTGTCACATCTATCGATATAAACTTCTTGTAAATGCTTGTTTTCACATGCATCTTACATTACCATTATGCTTAGTTTACATACACAAGGATTCCATGATTTTCCATGATGTTAGTATTACTTATATTTATACTTTTACATCATAAAATCCTATTGCATAATGGTTTTATTTTGAGTTGAGTTGTTACATAGGCTAAAAAATCACCTAGAAAGAAGTGGCATTCAAAAAAGCTTGTATTAAAGACCAGGCTTCCTAGACCAATACATAGATAGGATATAATAGTGATTACCTAGTTGACATTATTTAAAGCTCAAAAAACACATAGAAAGTCAGTTTAGATAGGATCACCACATTATATAAGATAACAATACTCTAGTGTGCTTATTAGCATTGTTTTTTAAATGCCAAAAAATAGACATTTTCAAAATTTATATGAAACTTAATTTACTTTGATCAGTATTCAATAGTTTCATAGTTTTAGTTTTTAGAATTAATTAGGATTACATAGTTTTCCCTCAAATTTTCTCAATTTCAATGCACTCATGCACATCATGTCATTTCAAGTTCTCACTTAGGTTCTATTTAGAATAATAGTTATTTTACTCATCTTAAAATCTATATCCACTAGATATCAGTTGGGGGCATGTGCATGGCACATTGTTTCCTCATTATACCAATTTTTGCACCAATTTCATAGATGGAATGATAATTCATGTAATTATCCACATTGTATACACCCAACCAAGATTATACTTAGTATGTTCACCAATTTTCTGCCAATTTTATGCCAATTTTGTACAAAATTGAACCTCATTCCATCTGTAGTGAATGATTTAGTATTTATACTAGTATCTACAGTAATTTTTTGTAGAATATATATATATATATATATATATATATTGATTCATACATGGATTCCAAGCTATTTCACTACTCTAGGATGATGATGAAGGAGTTAAGACACTTGATTTCTTGAGCACACCCACTTACAAATGAGGATCGAGACACACATCCAATCCATGTTATACAATGTCAATACAAACACATAACATGCCAAAACCACTAGTTTTTTCATTAGTTTTAACACCAAGAAAGACACAATGGTTTACATACCTGATCAGGTGTATTCATTCCATGTCACTCTCTACTTTTTTATCTTTTACTTCTTGATATTCATCTTAAGTTAAGATTGATATTACATATGTTTTAATGCAATTTTTGCCTCAATCATAGTTGAGTGTTATGACATGTATCTAGGACTCCTTCCCATATGTAAGCTCAAGAACACACTCTTTTTACTTTTACTATATTACTTTTGCTTTTTTCCATCACTATAATAAATGGGGATAATTATAGACACATAAAATTAACATTCAAGCTAAAACCATAAACTTGAATTATGTAGATTTCCATGATGATAAAGGTTTGAATAAGTTTTTGGATTCTTCATGTTGAGATTATTTAAAACTAATATTTCAGACATAATATTTGTGTCCATATTCAGGGTGAGATTTCAGAGAAATAAATATAATGAATGTTGAATTCTTTAAAATTATGACCATTCTTTTACACACTTAGCTCTAGACCTATCTTATGGCCTCTTTTGATCACTTTCAACTATCTCACACACTCTTATAAGCTGATATATGATCCCTAAATTAAATTATCCATTATTAGAGGTATAATCCACTAAGGGGGGTAAATCAATGGTGGAAAATAATATAATTTACTTTCCAAACCCTTACAAATTTTTAAGAATTTAATGCAATCATTCATAAAGTATATAGATCATTCATAAAAATGAACAATGAACATAATACAAGATCATATACACAACATAAGATATACATGGGAAACCCACTTGGGGAATAAAACCCACTATCAATCCTACAAACACATGAACTATTGTCTTATAAGATGATCACAAATAAGAGATTGATCAAGTCCTTCTGATTAAGAAATTTGGTCATGTCCTTCTAACCTAAAGCCTTTAGTGAAATATTAGTTCCAAAAGGATCACTTACTCCTAATATTATCAAGTCCTTATAACCACATATTTATTCAATTCTTTCTGACCTAAAAAAATTATCAATTCCTTCTGACCAAATGTCTTTAGTGAAACCTTGTTTCACAAGGAGCAACTGCCCCTAAGGAAGATCATGTCTTTTAGACCCTCTTTGAAATGGACACTTCCACCTTATAATTGATGTCTTAAACACCTAATTATGGACCTATGATTATCTATAAACTTCACAAAATCTCTCTAACTCATACAGGCCTCTCACATAGGCATGACATAATCTGTCTCCTTATTCACTCAAACAATCCTCATATGCACACTCAAATCTCTTTTCACAACTTAAAACTAAAGAAAACTATAATATCATTAGAAAGATGACTTATGGATAATAAACATATTATTTAATCTTATCTTTGTATCAACCCAATAGCTAGTCACTCTCACTCTCCTCTGATTTCCTTCGCTCTCTAAATATCTCACATACCAATCTCTTTAAGTCTTTCAAGACCTAGAAACCATCTCATTTGGTTCCACAATTTATACACCAATCATGAATTAAAAAGATCTTAATCTTTCCTTATCAAACATAAAACATTCCTTCACCCTTAAGACATCTCACATGGGTAACACTTAAGCACAGTCCACATTCAAATATGACTAAGTCACTTTTAGGTCCTATGGAGACCCATTTAGCTCTTTGACACTTCTTCAAGCAAACTAAAGCATAAAAACACTTTCCAAAATCATTAACCTATTCCCCATGATCTATAGGTCCTCCTTAGGTTATAAAATCCATCACAATACCCTTCTACTTGAGTACAAATCACTTAAATAATATTCTATGTACATAGTCACCATGAACAAATACACAATCAACTTGTAAACCTTTGTTCATATTGGATACAATTATTCAATCCTTCCTAATTCACATAGATCATCCTCATGGAGTCTAAAACACTCTTCTATAGATAATTCACCATGTAATATCAAAATAGAATCTACAGAAGCTTAATTACTCTTCTTGGGTCACTTGTAGAACAAGCACAAACACATAGTCAACTTTGAACCTTAATATATTTGACTGTACACACTTCTAGATCTTCAAATCAGGTTCATTAGATGCATCATGGAGTCCTCTTCATATTTTATTTTTACATCATGAGAAAATAAATCTTGGATCAAAATTTATGGGTAAAATACCATAGACTATTTTTTCCTTTTATAAAATTCAAATATTTAAATGTCAATGGTCACAGTTAAACTTTGAACACTAAGATCACATCTCATGTCCTCTCAACTTTAGATCAATCTTGCACCATAGATCTTCTATGAAATTTAACACATAGGCACCAATGCTCAGATGTTAAACCTCAATCACTTTTAACTTATCTCATGTACCCTTTAAATGTTGACTCAATATGCACCATCAATCTTTGTGGATCAATTAGGTCTTTAACTAGTAATGCTCACTATTCAATGAATGTTTACGAACACCCACTCACTATTGGATCCTTATATTTTACCTTTGATTAGTCATTAAAAAACATACACTTCATTCCATCTCACTATTTACTAACATTTTGGAGTAAATACACTCCTTCTATCTCCTTGAGACTTGCTCAAACTTTAACTCTTACATATTTAACTAAGTATGGGAACCTTTCTTACCTATCTAAGTGGTCATTTTTTAACCTTAATAACTTATTTTGTGCTTAGATGCATGATCTTAAATTTGTACCATATGATCTCCTTACATAGGATAATCCATCCATATGAAAAACTACTCATATAACCCACATATGAGTGAGATATGTCACCATGAAAATGCCTTCTCAAAAACATCTATCATAGAGCCAACTATGCTTAAAGCTTACCTATGAGGCCAACTTTGCTCTTGCATAACTTTCATCTCACTTAGTTTCATGATCTAAAATTTAGCACATAAGATATTTTAATATAGGGGATTTCATCCATATATAAATCTAATATTGATAATTTCACATATGTGAGATATGATGTCAACAAAATACTTACTTAGTGCTATTTGAACATAGAAAACACTGTCAAAATGCTTAAGAGACCAACTTTACACATGCATATCTTTTGTCACGCTACATCACATGACTTGAAATTTAGCTCATAATAATTGGGAATAGAACTAAAAAAACCCAAATGATTACCTTATCCTTAAATTTACACATGTACAAGATATGCAACCACCAAACTACCTACTTGGCTCTTTCTACCTCATTGTAAATTTGGCCAAGTATGGGAAAATAGTGAATTTTATCTGAGTAGCCAACTTTGCATTCTCATATCTTTGACCGTGTGTCATTGCATGACTTGAACTTTACAACATAATAATTACGGATTAATTTTATCATAACCATATGAATAAATCCACTTGATTCATTCCCACATGGTAATGGTGATGTCATCAAATTGCCTACTCATATTTTTTGCCACTAGACCCAAAGTGTCTAGAGGAAAACTATGAATAACCAGATGAATCCCACTTATGAAAACAAGCACTCAAAGCATATAAAACATATTAGGGACCCATTTCACATCCGTAAATCACCATACTCATTATTGAACATCTCTAACCATGCCAAAACTAAAGATCAACCAATCATATAAGACAAAGCACATTGCACACTTTATCATTATCATATAGACTATCAAGGCACTTCATCCACTCAATAGGAAACCTCCATGACATAATTGACAAATATTCAACAACCATATCTTGCTCAACTTTAGACATATTTTAGGCCCTACCTAACACTCAGCATGATAAAATAATCCATTATAAAATAGTGCCCTAGGGGATAAGATCGCACCACTCTAGTTTCCTTCCCTCATTTCTTATCTTCCCACCAAATAATGGCTAATATACCAAATTCAAATCCATATGAAGGTCAATCCATTCCCTTGAGAAACCCTATTTTAAGTATTTTTTATGATATGAATATATAAGTAGTTTTTAAACCATTTAGCATAGAAAATGCTTCCACACCAAAAAAAACTAGAGTTACACTTGCACATTGAGAGTATAATATCTATTTTCCCGATTCTAATTGCATAAAACCCTATTAGCCTAGAGCTCAAGTATAAGTACATGTCATAAGTCACAAGTCATATTTAAATCATCTAATCACATCAATATTGCACCATCATCTACCATATTACACCAGTTATTCACACATCACCATAACATGGGAGAATTACATTAAGTTTGATCCCTCTTTAGAGTATTGGTATGTGAGTAGAAATAAACATGTGGGATGTTGAGGTCTCATCTAACTTTAGTCATTACCCCTTTTTTCCCAATGATTTTCATTGGTCTTCACATGTCAAGAAAATAGGGTTTTTGAATTAAAATCAATCACATAATAGTCTTTGCAAGTGATCACATGCTCTTGCACAAAATATAGACTCTGCATACAAAGTCATAAAAAACCCATAAACCCTTATTTTATCACTACAAGTGGATAGGAGTGCCCTAAGTTGAATAGTATTTTTATCCGTCTAGTGTTCTCTTCCCATTGATATTTTCCAAGCCTAGATCTAATTTTGGGTTCTTGATTCAAGTCACCAGAGCTCTCTACACAACAAGTTTCGTATCAAGATTCCTCTTAGAGGCATAGTTTTCAATTGTCTTTTTTTTCTAATTATATTTTGGTATTTTTAGTAAGTTTATAGAATATAGTAGTTATAATTTAGTGAATGTTATCTTTGTTAGATTATTCTCCTAATTTTACATAGTAGTGTTTTTATCTAGGGTTTTCACATAAATCCCAAATTTGATAAAACAATATTTTCACTTAACATGATCATGACATGATCATAATAGTTTGATGGCCTATGTGTGTTTTTTACTCAAATTTTATAGTTGATGTAATCTCTTTTCATGGTATTCATTATATTTTATAATATCTTTTATAAAAATATGCAAGGAAGGTATTTCAAGTTCAATTGATAAAATTGCCTCTATACCATAAACCAAATAATGTATAGCCTAAGTAGGTGTGTGAACACTAGTGTGGTATGTCCATAAAGAGTACACCATCTATTTTTTCAATCTATAGTATACCATTCAATTATATTTCAAAGTATTTTGATAATAGTTTTATTTTTTAATTATATATGTCCATTACCTTGTGGTTATTAAGGTGTAAAATATGTATGTTTGATTGTGTATTTGTTAAAAAAGTGTTTTACTATTTTATTTTTGAATGAGGATCCATTATCAGTAATACTAGCTAAAGTTTGTGAAAATGAAAAATAATGTTGGCCATCAAAACCCTACATATGTCATCCCCTATGGTGATCTCAATTACAAAAGCCTCCACTCATTTTGTAAAGTATTATATAGCTATGATTATAAATTTGTGTCCTCCTATGGACATGATATTTATCTTCCAATCAAATCAAACCCCTATAAGGAGAAAGGGCATGGTGAGCCAATCAATTGTAACTCATGAGATGGTACATGATTTAAATTTGTATATTTATGACATTATAAACATTGTTAGAACATTAATGATTAAGCGGTGTAATTATAAAGGATCTTAGTACACTTTAAACAATTAAATAATAATGATTTGTTATTTATTAACATGGGTTAACAACCTCATGTAAATAAATAATAAAACATAAATTATTTATTGCCTATCGATAAAAATAAAATATTATTATTTATTTTATTATCAGTGTTTAAAATATTCTCATGATTGTTGGACCCGTTGGTTACAATAGTTACCTCCCTTCAATTTTTACTATAAAATATGGATTACTATTATTCAAATATATTGATTATTTTTAAATATCTTGGGTGAAAAAGTGAGATGGGAAGATTTTATGTATTGGGGTAATTGTTTCAACATAAAATAATCACTATGGTTTTTTTACCTCCATTGGAGGTTTTCCCACTTCATTTAAGTGTTGTGTATAATTGAATTGTGTGCTCCATTTATGCTTTGATACTTATGGTACATCCTAGATCTCTTATGTATTACATATATGTTCTACATGAACTTTATCATGATAATAGAGATTGAGTAACTGTAGAGAATTGGAAAGTAATTTATATTTAATTTAATATAAAATTCAAAGCAAACTCAGTTATTTCAACCTTGGATGGCACCGGTGAAGTAAGAGTTTTTTTATTTACGACTATGGAAGGGCTGGATACTAGTTGTCAGTGCATACAACCTTTACTTAAGCATTTTAAAAACTCCATTTTTTATATACCAATCTCCATTTTTTTGAAAACTCAAAGAATCTTGAGCACCACATTTTTACTATTATACAACACTAGAAATTAAAAATCTATATATATATATATATATATATATATATATTTACCAATCTAAGTAAAAAGATAAATCTTTTATGATTTAGTTTAACCATGCAAACTTTATATATGTTTTTTACTGGTTAAAATTGCATGCACCATTTATATATTTATTTATATATTTTATTATTATTAAAAATTAAATTAAAAAAGGTTTGAATATAACATAGTACATGGTAATTAATAAGTGTGCTAGATGAGTTGGTTGCCTTTTTCTAATTAAAACTTGGCAAATGGGGTGGTCCCATGTTCAAAACCTAAAACAATTTTTTTAATTTAATTCTGAGTTTTGTCAAAGTGAATTTCATTTTTGGTATTCATGCAAACTTTTCACACACATTAAAAATCCAAGTTGAGTTGTTGACCTTGTTTCGATATTGAAACTAATAAATATTTTGTCAAACATTGTCATGTAACTAGTCGATACCTAGGTTTTGTCACCTTCCAAACACATCTATATTGTCCATTTTTATGTTTTTTAAACCTTCTATTATAATTATTACAATTTTTTTAATAATATTATCTAAGTGTTTGTTCTGAGTATGACTCTTTTGACATCTAGTTTAGTGCGACTCTATTTTAGTTTTTTTACATTTTTTGTCATCTAAATTATGTAATTAAGTATAGTTGCATGTGTGACTCACTTTATTTTGAAAAATAAGTTCAAAAACTTATTAATTTTTTTAAAAAAATAGTTCTACTTATATCAGTGTATGTTTTGACACTTACAACACCTTGTTTTGTCATAATCTTTTACAATTTTCTTTCTTTGTCTATCATTAAATTGAACAATTATTGTGTGTTTACACTTCAAATATTATTTAATTTTAAATAAATTTAAAATTCACACTAAAATGGATTCATTTTTAACATTTATTTACTATCATTCTTAAAAAGAAGTTATGGCTTCACCTAATTTTGTTTTAGATAAATCATATATGATTACTATAAATAACTATAATATATGAAAAATTTATGTTAAATATAGATTTATGGCCCATAAGTTATAGAATATTTTCATTGAGACTGAAAAAAATTCCTTTTGGATGACATGTGACCCCTAAGCTTACCAATGCATTTCAACAAAAATCATAGGAAACTATGTCTATTATCTTGTAGAGTGTGAAGGATGAATTCCTTATCCACATTGGTAATCAGGTGTCTCCTAATGATGCTTAGAAACTCCTTGATTCCATTCATGATGGCAGTCATATCTCAAACATTATTAAGTTAATCCTTGAATTACTAATTACACCTATGAAAGATGATGAAAAGGTTATGAATTTTATTTCTAAAATTCAAAACATTAAAGATCAATTATATGGTTTTTAATGTAATTTGGTTTAGGATCAATTGATTTATTTTATTATTTAATTAAATATTCATGAAAATTTTAAAAATTTCATTTTAATTTTTAATCTTAAGTATCAAATTGAGTAAGATATAATCACCTTACCATTTAATCTATTCTCTTGATACAATAAGAGCAAGTTATGACCAATTTTGATTATAAATATAATGACACTAAGGTAATTCTCACCTTAAATATTATTTCTAATAATAATAATAATAACCATAAATCTAACCCTAATTCTACTTCTGGCTCAAATAGAAATAAAAAATCTGGAAATACGAATCATAAACTTAAGTTTAATAGAAATTGTAACCTCTGTGGTAAATTTGGTCATACAAGGGCAACCTATTATAAAAAAAAGGATATAGTTAATAATCAATCTTATAAAGTGACAAAAGGAATAAATCTAATCAAAACAAGTAAAATAATTAGAATAGCAATCAGGATTCAACTGTTATTGCTTTATATGCTGCTTTATTTACTTTAAAAGAAAATGAGTAGATTATATATAGTGGTGAATCACACCATTTCACATGTCTATCTAATATTTTTTATGATTATAGAGATATCTCTAAAATAATTTACTTATGAGAGAATTATTTTTTAGAATAAACTAAACATGGAAAAACATTTTTTTTAAATGTTGTAATTAATGATGTTTTCTATGTACCTAAGATTAAAAAGAATTTTCTTATCTTGTTCTCAAATTAAAAATGATAATTTTATTTTAATATTTCTTAAATATAACTGGTCCATTTAAAAATCAATCTTGGTCCTTAATTTTTGAAGATGTTCAAAAGAATGGTTTATATATATTCTCTCCTTTTGCATGTTTTCTTTCATCACATAGTAAGAATGAATCTCAATTATAAAATGAAAGATTAGAACATTTTAATTTTATAAGTTTAGATGATATGTCTAAAAATAATATTATTTTTTAGCTTTCTTCTATCCTCTCTCATCATGAAACTTGTGAAAGTTGCTTACGTGGTAATCAACATACTAACCCCTTTTACAAGAATCATGATGTGAATTCCTCGCATCCTTTAGAATTGATTCATAGGGATGTTTTAAGATATATTTAATTTATATCTATTATATTACATTTAATTATGATTAAACTTAAATTATTTATTCATATTTCATCAAAAAAAATCTAATGTATCATCTAAATTCAAAGAATTTAAAGCTAGTGTTGAAAATGCATCTAATTTTTCTTTTAAGAGAATAAGAACAAATAATGGTGGTGAATAAATTAGTAAATAATTTCATTATTTTTAATTAATTATGATATTTAAATATAATTAACAACTCTTTATTCCCCTCAATAAAATAGTATTGTTGAAAGGAAAAACTGCCCCATTATTGAGATGGCTAGAACATTGTTGTATTATACATATGTTTCTCCTAGTTCTTATGGTCCAAAGCCATGAATACTACTATGCATATTTTAAATAATATTAGCTACTTAATATTTGAATTTTTCTACATCAAAATACATGTATGCTCATGGAATTTCATTTGCTTTCATAAAACTATTTTATTTCTACTTTAGAGATACCAACTATATTGATAATGTCTCATCTATATTGTATTTGTTATTAAATTGATTTAATTTGATTCTTTAAAAATAATTATTAAAATTACACACACACACATCTTAAATGAGAAAAAAAATAAAATATATAGATATAATGATTATTTTCAATTCATATGAGTTAGAATGGAAATAAATTATATATATATATATATATATATATATATATATATATATATATATATATATATATATATATATATATATATATATAACATTATGCTTAATTTGAAAAAATGATCATGTTTAGTTATTACATTGGATAAAAAGATCATGCTCAGTAAGTTTGGATCTTTTGTGTTTGAATACTTTCATTTGATTATTGAGGTAATTTCATGCTAATATGACCATATACTCTCATTTGATTATTTATGCTAACATCCATATATGCTTCATTTTATAATAAGATATGTTATGAAATACAAAGTGTAAAATGGAGTTTGTATTATTGGTTCTTCATCATTTACTTTACTAAGCTTTCTATTCATACACATCTAAATTTATTTGTTTTAATCTCATATCTATTCGATTGTGTGATTGTATACAATGCTAAAATCATCCAAATTTGATGTATGAGAGGCTATATCTCAATATTTTATTGAAGCATATTAAACTTTCAAAGTTTTGATAAAATGAGTGATTTCTAATAGGATATCCAATTTTTGGCTAAAATTAGTATCACATTATTAGTAAATTATTGTATATGCATCACATGAAAATTGGAGATGCTCATCTTATCAATATTTAAGTCATCCAATAAGAATTACATATGATAATTTATCTTTTTCACTAATTTTTTAATCAAATTAGTGAACATGTTTGCCTAAAATATGACTTGATTGTTTTTAATGTGTTTTACCATAGAAAAAACATATGTCATATTTTTAGGTATGTGGTTATTGTGATCCTAATCATACTATGCTACTATTAATCTATTTTTAGATATGTGTTTATGTTTTTTGTAAGTGCACAACACCAAGCATTTAAGCATATTGATGTTCATATGCATTTTATCTAAGAAAACATTCTCAATGGTGATATTGATTTGTAGTTGTGTCCTACAGATGAATAAGTGGTAGATACCTTCAAAAAAACACTTGGTACTTCCAAGTTTTATCAATTTCATATAATGTTGGGCATCTTAATTTTTTTATTGAGGGTTAATGTGAATGAGAATGCCACTTCTTAATAGCCATGTGTTTCTTATCCTTATCTATACTTCTTATTATAAAGCACTATAAAATTCATGTAGAAATTATATGATTTTATTAAACTTTATGTGGAAGTTTTACTTTTGTACCCAAATATATTAAAGCATACTTTGTAATAGAGCTCCTTATGTTACAAAAGGCTCTAAATATGCTTGGTTGATTATTCATGAGAAATTATGAGATGTAGTCTCATGATCATGCTAGCTTAAACTTATTTTTGAGTATTTTATGGATTATAATTCCTTTTATTTCAAAAGGGGGTGTTTGGCATAATGGAAAATTTTAAATACTTCAATTTTACACATAGTATAATTCATTTATGGTGACTATGACATTTATCCCCACTTAACATTAAGGGGGAGTGTTAGAACATTTAATATCTAAGTTTTGTAATTATAAACACCCTTAGTAGAATTTAGTTAATTAAATAATAATGATTTATTATTTATTAATATGGGTTAACAACCATGTATAAATAAATAATAAAGCATAAATTATTTATTGCCTATCGGTAAAAATAAAATATTAATATTTATTTTATTATCAGGAATTTAAATGTTGTCAGTATGATTAAACCCATTGGTTATAAAAATAAAATCCCTTTAATTTTTAATATAAAATAAGGTCTACCCATATTATTCAAATATATTGATCGTTTATAAATATCTCAGGTGAATAAAGGTTTTTGTGAAGACCATTCTGTGAAGAAGTGAGATTGAGAAGATTTTATGTATTGGTGAAATTATTTCAACATTGAATAATTAATGTAAATTTTTTTTACCTCTATTGGAGGTTTTCCCACCTAATTTTTGTGTTGTGTATAATTGACTTGTGTGTTCCATTTATGTTTTACTAATAATTATATATCCTAGATCTCCTTTGTATTACATATATATTCTACATGGATTTTATCAAACATAACTTGTCATGTTTAATACATTCTTGGTCCATTGTGGGCCAATAATAACCTTGACATAATAGTTTTTTAGATATGGCCTTGCCACTAAAATACCCACCACACTCATTGATGTGTATTTTTAAGAGTGTAATTCGAGTTTTATCTTTTTTTAAACATCAAAGTAATTTCATATTAAAACCTCTTTTGAATAAATCATTTTCAATAATAACATAACAAAGTGATTCTCATTATATTTTATGTTTATCATTTCATGTAAAGTGATCTGGTATATAAGCCTAGTATAACAAATTATAGATATTATTGTACCATTATTTATTTAAGGAGATTTGAGTAATAATAATAAATTCTAAAGCATCCATCTTATCTAAATAAATGGAAGGTTTTTGTAAATATCATATGGTAAAGTTTATTAGATCATCACTAATATCAAAGTCATTAAGGATTTTGTATTAGCCATTGTATCTACATGGTGATTATCTTTACATGAAATATTGTTAATGAGAATGCATCAAATGTACATGTTTATCATATGTTTCATCCTCATGCACACACATATATGTATGTATAGTAATACTCAACAATTTATGAGTTCTTAGGATGTTAAATATTCTACTTAAAAAGAGATAGACTCTTAATCCATTTGATGGAATTTATCACAAAGACCACATATAGAGGCTCCACATTACTTGTTAGGATGGTCAAGAGTAATGCATATAAAATAACACCAATGTAATTGGTTGAATGATGTAATAAGTCATGAATAATTAGTAATGACACCATTGAAGGAGTTTGTAGTATGTTATGAAAAACCAGATTGTTTCATGCACTCCCTTTGGAATTTTTTAGTAACAAGTAAGAGTTCATTATAAACATTACAATGATAATATGCATTTGACATGAAGTGACCATATTTATAATTCCTTAGAGATTTGTTGGATTTCATAATGCATGAAACATAAAAAGTAACAACTATCATTATGTATTGTAAAATTAAATAACTAATAGGTGTATTCATATTAAACATGATTTCAAAAGGAAACTTGAAAAAAAAATGTATATATTTTGAAAATTATAAAAATTAGAATGTGCAAAGAAAATAGAAAAACAACTAGGTTTTTATAGATTCACATTAGGTAAACCAAAATTTTAACCCTAGATTGAGATGGGCCAATATATTATAGGGTTGAAAATTTATGAAAATGAATAAGCACAAGGGTGATAAATAAATTAATCGTAGGAAAACTAATTTCAAACTCAAATAAAAAATATTTTGAATTTAAATTTTGAGATATTTTAAAAATAGAAAGTATAATTATTGATTGATATTTTAATGAATTATAAATAAGATTATTTAATTAGTTTATTATGTGCATATAGATTTAATATGATACATGTTAGATGTAGATTGGCTCAGGATCCTAGAAAAATTTTCAAATTCTAGAGTTTTAGTTTTTGGGGCATCAAACACTTACATTGAATTTATATGGTTGTGTTGACACTAATTTCTAACTTAGATAAAGGTGTCTAATATGAAATATCAACTAGATCTAGGTACAACCACCTAGAACCATCTATATTTTCTATAACATTTACTCTACTATGTTTAGATATTACATACATGTTATTTTTATTTATCAAATGATCAAACCCTAGATTACTCACCCTTGGAGTGATTGTGGAAAGAATGTGTTAGTGAGAACATAGTGTGGAGCTTCCCATAGACACTATTATCACATAGGATTGCACCTATCTTGATCTTGTAGCTTGTTATGCAATTAAATAATGACATAATAGAAAAACCTCCAAAGTTGTGGGACCTTAGAAATTTGAGGTTAATCTCTAGAAAAGGTTGACTTCCTTTCACTAAATCTGATACAAACTGATAAAATACTATATTTGTGGAAACCTCACTCTTTAGTGCTTTTGAATCCTAAACTAGGTTTTTGATGGGGAAAAGGGTTGAATAATTTAAATTTTTAGAAAATTAAAAATATAGTGATTACACCAAATATTTTATCATGTATTTTAATTCTTTATTTGATAAACACAATAGAGAATAAAATAGGTTGAATTTGTTTAAGCACATACTCATACAAATAGAAATCAGAGGTAGTATTTTAGCTATTTTTCAAAAAAGGGAAAAAGATATTTATTTAAAACAACATTTTCAAGAGGGAAAAATACCAAAATGAATTTATTGAAAGTGAAATAAAGAGACAAATATTACACAAATAATCAAATAACTTGTACACACATAGAGATCTCTCAAGATAAGAAAGACAAATCTTCAACTTTATTTCTCTCCAAAGGTTACATCTTGTAGTAAATACATTCAAAATGCATAAAATATAAATAGAAAAAAAAAATAGATTGGGCCATATGTCTACCCATTTTAATACAAAATATCTCATATATGAGATGTAGTTAACAAAACTTGAATGTCTAGTAAAGAAAATCATGTAAATCTGAAACCTCTCATGCAAAAAAAAAGTTGATATATTTTTGGTATCTTTAAATTATGGAATGTATATAAAATGGCATGAATGATATAGTATGATCTTTGGCATAACATGTCATGGTATGTCATGGCTGGAACTATTATATCTCCATAGAATGCTTCTTCATCTGGTAGTGGCTGAAAATAGCTTCCTCATGCAAAAAGAGGTGCCCAAAATAGAATTGGTATTTCAAAATAAAAGATAAATTTAAAAATAATTCTAAGTTGCTTTTTCATGCAAAAAACCCTAACTTAAAAAACTCAAGTGAGACTTTTATAACTTTTTAAGTCTTTATAACTTTTGCCAAAATAAACCATGCAATTTGTACCTCATCCTTTTACACTTTTATCAATTCATACTTGTCAAAATGGAAGGTGAAATTTTCACTTGTTCTTTTTGAAACTTTCACATTATAAAAAATATAAAGTGTAAAATATGTTTTTATCTTTCTTAAAAATATTTAAAGAATATAGTTGTACCTTTGTAATGAAATTACAACTTATAGTGTTTCATTTGAAAAGATTTAATAGAGAGGAAATATTAATCAATGTCCAAAAATTATTTATCTTTATTACTATTCTTAGCCTATAATTTCTCTGTATATGCATTAAAGGCTCTAAAAATATCTTTTACTCATTCTGGATTGAGCTCACAAGAGTAGATATTAGAAGCTACACAATCTGCTTAAACATCAAATGGTTGTCTCCATATTTAATGATTTGTTTCTTCAAGATTTTACTTTTGTCTCTAATTATTTCATATTGATCTATTTATTTATATAATAATCTTATTTCCCTTGGATTTTAACTTCATTTACTTATGAGGTATGGAGACTTTGGTAGAATCTACAAGTGTCTAGATCACTTATACTCTCTAACGTAACTTGAAGGTGATCAGAGCATGTCGAGTCTCCATGGTGCTTGAATAACATTAGGTCTCTGATGGAAGTGTAAGTTTTTCTAATCATGTCCACTTTCTATAAAGTACTATAATTTGGTGGGGGTCAAATGTGTTTGAGGTAGGTCTAGTGTCTACAAGGACACTAAGGGGATTTTTTGTAGGGATTATTATCTGGTTTGAAAGAAAGTATAGTCTTTGTATTTTTTTCTATGTTTTAAAATACCTATATCTTGAATATAAAATATTTGAAAAAAAATGAAGGATTTTGGTAATGTGTGTTTGGTGGTAGAGGTTAGACTTGATTGAAACGTGTCCACTCTCTATGGTTGGGAAAATGTGGTTCAATGGAAGGTGGAAACCATCATGCAATTTGCATGTTTCATAATGTACAATGTGCACCTAGAGTTCTAGGTTCCATGAAAAGGGGGGGTTATAGGTGTAGTGGGATGTGGAGCCTGTTGTGAACTTTGCATGTTGTGAAAATGTGTAAAGTGCACACTGAGTTTTGGATTCTACCAACTAGGTATATGGTAGGATCTGAATCCCTCCATGCATTTTGCATGTTTGTGAAAATGTAAAAAATGCATGGTGAGTTCTAAATTCTTGTAGTTTTGGAAAATGGGTGATTTGTGGGATCTAAAACCCAGAAGTAATTTACACTAGTGCAAATTGCACCCAAAGTTCTAGATTCCACAAATAAAAAAGGGAAAGATGGGGTTTTCTAAGGGTTTCAGGGTTCTTCCTAAAAAATAAAAGGGCTCTCCCTTAGGCTATTAGATGTAATCATATTTTTGGGAAAAAAATATCAACATTTTTGGTGACCTCTATGGGATGATTACCTATTAATCATGTTATATCCAATAACCTTCTAAGGCATTGGGCATAGAGTCAATTTTGATTTTGACAAACTCAAACCTAAGGGAGAAAAAATTGGGAATTGCCTATACATAAACAAAATAAGAAAAAATAGATAAATAAAATAGGAAAAATAATATGACCTAAGGGAAAAAATCCTAATGAGTTTGACCTGTGCAAAATTACTTATTGAAAAACGCAACTAACCTACTAAACAAATGTGTGCAAAGTGACTTAGAAAAAACATGAAAACTATTCTAATATGTACAAGGATACAATTTACAAGAACTTTCCACCTATATCAAATGGGAATGATTTAGCCTCACTTAATTTTGATAAACTAGGATGAAAAACAACTTGCTTTTAAGAGCTCAAGATATGCGAGTTGAAATTCTTGATTGTTGATTCTTTTGGCATGATCTTAAGTGGATGAAATGGGACAAACATATCTCTGATGTAGACATATTGGTTTATTTCTTCAAGGATTTCTCCAAATTGGACTGTAGGGGCTCCTACAACCTCTTCATTTGATGGATCAACTTTGTGCTCTGAATTAAGCATACTATGTGATGGATCCTTTGAACTGGTGCTTTGTTGATTATCTAGGATTATTCAGAAAAACTCTAATTAATTTGAAAAGATATATTCTCCTTGGTCATCTAAAAAAATGCTAGATTCAACACCATATTCAATTTTTTTTCATTTGAAATGAGTCATATGGTAGTTCATCAATCCACCTAAGGCCTAAAATGTCATGTTCTTATGGCTCTTGATCTGAGCTTTCTTATTCATTTTGAAAGACATCAAAACTACCTTTAATGGATAATTCATCTTGATATTGGTCAGCATATTCAACCTGATTACAAGCTCATCTTCATGTATTAGAAAAGACATAGTTGGGTTTAGAACCTCTACCTAGTCCATGAAGTCATGGTACAACTCTTACCATACTTTATCCTAATCCTCCTTATTCTTTATTTCCTTCTCTTTTTTAGCTAACTATTAGACTATGTCAATCTCTATACCTTGGTCGTATGAATCTTTAGCCACACCAAATTGAATCTCTTGAAGTAAATCAAAATCCCTTTCCTCTTAGTTTCAATTTGAATACATACCTCTTTAAACCTGAATCTTCCCTTTTTGTAAAAAGTAGACTGCCTATCATGATCTCTTCATCATTGACACTTGTGTTGTCCTATTTAGGCTCAACTTTGACTATAATCTCCTCCTCTATTCTTTGTAAAATAGGTTACTCCTTCATGAGAGAGATGGTGGGAGGGTAAATAAGTTCACCTTGCTTGTACCTCAAGATAGTATCCTTGTAACTAGGGACCTTAAAGGATTTTTGAGGTGATTATTGGGGAAGGGATGGAGAGTCTTGAAACTTTGTTAGGGAAAACTCATTAAGCTGAGATAACACATTCTCCTTGAACTAGCTCTTGGAATACCTCACCTATCACCTCCCCTTTCTACTTTTTGCTCTCCTTGATTAATTTCCATGAGGGGAATGTGTAAAATTTGGCCACATCCTCCTTTTCCTGAATGGGTGTGGGAGAGGGTGGTTTGATAAGAGAGGATATGACATAGTTATGGTAATTGGCATAGGAGAGGATCCAAAATGGGATGGTTTCATGTTATTTAGCTAATAAGAGTGAGATTTGGAAAGGTTGATTAGGGGTTTGGGTTTGAGCATGAATATGAGTAGGGGAAGGAAATTGGGGTCTAGGGTTGGTTGATCCCATTCTCAAGAATATATTATAATCATTTTATTTTTTGGCATGGTCCTACCTAACCAAGTATTCCTCTTAAAACTTTAATTCCTAATCCTAAACATAAGCTGCTTGTTCAATATTTTTTTTTTACCTATAGTACTCTTCCTCCCTATCAACCTCTATAAATTTTCTCTCAAAATCAAGCACCATCTCCTTGAGGCTTATTTCAAGTTGAATAGGAAGAGGTAAATTCTAATAATTTTGATACCTTGAACCTTGATTTCCACTTGGGGTGAAGCCATGAACATTTATAACTTGATATGAAAGATAAGGAATTAAGGAACATGCATTTTGATCAAATGGTTGATGATACATACCAAATGATGGTGATTAGTAACTTGGGCTACTCATACCAGCTAATTTTTATAGTGGATCTACCATTAGTGTTTGAAAATGTGCCTCTAAAGGCTGATTTTATTGAAAGGTAACACCAAAAACCTTTCAGTGAGGTGCAAAATGTAGTAAGGTCCCACTAGGCATGTTAAAAGTTGTTATCACATAGGATTGCACCTATATTGATCCTATAACTTATTGTGAAATTTCCTAAGGACACAAAAAAAAAACCTCTAAATACATGGGAACTTGGAAATTTGAGGTTAATCTCTGAAGAAAGCCAACTTCCTTTCACTAAATTTGATGTAAACTGATAAAATAATAGTTTTATGAAAATCTCACTCTTTAGTACTTTTGAATCCTAAACTATGGTTTTTATAGGGAAAAGGGTTGAATAATTTATATTTGTATAAATTTTAATTATTTATTTGATAAACATAATAGATAATAAAATAGGTTGAATTTATCTAAGCACAGACTCATACAAATAGAAATAAGAGGTAATATTTTAGCTATTTTTCATATAAGGGAAAAAAATCTTTATTTAAAACAATATTTTCAAGAGGGTAAAATGCCAAAATTGAATTTATTAAAAGTGAAATAAAGAGACAAAGATTCCAAAAATAATCAAATAAATTTCACACATACAGAGATCTCTCAAGACAAGAAAGGAAAATCTTCAACTTTATTTCTCTCCAAAGGTTATAGCTTGTAGTAAATACATTCAAAATGCAAAAAATATAACTAGTAGTAAAAATATATATTGGGCCATATGGTTTTCCCATTTGTATATAAAATCTCTTATATATGAGATGTAGTTAACAAAACTTGAATACCTAGTAAAGAAAATCATGAAAATTTGAAACCCCTCATGCAAAAAGAGGTGAGTTGATATATTTATGGTATCTTAGACTTATGGAATGGTTGTAAAATGGAATGCATGAGCTAGGAATGATCTTTATCATAGCATGGTTGGAACTATTGGATCTCTATGTAATGCTTCTTCATTTGATAGTGGCTAATAATAGATTCTTCATGTAGAAAGAGGTGCCCACAATAGAACTATTCTTTCAAAATAAAAGATAACTTTGAAAATAATTCCAAGTTACTTTTCCATGAAAAACACCCTAACTTTTAAAACTCAAGTGAGGCTTTTACAACCTTTTAAGTCTTTATCACTTTTGCCAAAATGAACCATGCAATTTTCATCTCATGTTTTTACACTTTTATCAATTCATACTTATCAAAATGGAAAGTGCAATTTGCACTTTTGCTTTTTGTAAGTTTCACATTAGCAAAAATATAAAGTCTAAAATATGTTTTTCTCTTTCTTAAAAAGTGTTACAAAAAATATAGTTGTACCTTTGTAATGAAATTACAACTTACAATGTTTAATTTGAAAACATTCAATAAAGAGGAAATATTAACAAATGTCCAAAATGTCTTTAGATTTTTTTCATTCTCAACCTATAATTTATTTGTATATGCATCAAAGGTTATTAAAATATCTTATACTCATTTTGTATCAGGCTCGTAAGAGTAGATATTATAAGCTTCATAATCTGTTTGAACATCAAATAGTTATCTCCTTCATATTTATTGATCTATTCCTTCAAGATTTTTGTTGTCTTTGATTATTTAATAGTGATTATTTATTTCTAAAATAACATTATTGTCCTTGGATTTAAACTTCATTTCCTTAGGAGGTATGGAGACTTTGGTAGAATATATAGGTGTTTGGAGTACTTATACTCTTTGATAGAAATTAAAGGTTATCAAAACACCTCAGGTCTCCATGGTACTTGAAACACATCAATTCTCTGATAGAAGTGGAAGGTGCTCAAAGCACATCCACTTTCCATGAAGTACTATAAGTCAGCAAGGGTTGAATATGTTTGAGGTAGGTCTCGTGTCTATGGGGACATTGGGGGGAATCTTTGTAGGGAATATTCTTTAGTTTGAAAAGAAGTATATTCTTCATAATATTATGATATTTTTTGAAAATCCCTAGATCTTGACTAAAATATATTTGAAAAAAAATTAAGGGTTTTGGTAATGTGTGTTCGGTGGTGGAGGTTGGACCTAGTTGAAGTAGGTCTACTCTCTGTGGTTAGTAAAATGTGGTTCAATAGAAGGTAGAAACTATCATGCACTTTGCATGTTTCATAATGTGAAATGTGCACCTAGTGTTCTAGGTCCAATGGAAAGGGGGTTATAGGTTTAGTGGGATCTAGATCCTATTATGCACTTTTCACATTATGAAAATGTGCAAAGTGCATGCCAAGTTTAAGATTCTACTAGTTGGGTGTATGTCAGGATCTAGATCTTAACATGCATTTTGAATATTTGTGAAAATGTGCAAAGTACATGGTGAGTTATATATTCCATCAATTTTTTTAAATGGATGCTTTGTAGGATCCAAAACTCGTGAAGCAATTTGAATTGGTGCAAATTACATCCATATTTTTAGATTCTACAAACCAAAAAGGGAAAGATGGGGTTTTTCTAGGGTTTTCAAGGTTATTCCTAAAAAATAAATGGGTCCTTCCTTAAGGCATTATATGTAATGATATTTTGGGGATAAACATATCAACAAACACCTCTATCAATGGTTATTGAATAAATAAACAATACTTTGAAGAGGGCCTCAAACTTATGGAGTTCTTCTTGATGTGTTAATTATGTGTATATCAAGATGAAACATGTGATATGTAAGTACATTGAGTGATCTAACTTGTAACCTAAAAAATATGGCTCATGGAATTCTCCTTCATTACATCAAACCTATAAATGGGTTGTCCCTATGATTGATATTGAAATAGTAAATAATAGGTATATATTTCTCACTTGAATGCTTGATTGAATGTTTTTGATAAGTTTCCTTGTGATTTTATTGGACTATCATAGGTGAGGAATGAATAAGGGTTGATCTTGTATATATACCAATTCCTTTTTTAAATATCTTAGGTTAACCATAAGGATAATTATAATTGTAAATTCTATGACTTTAGGGAACTTGACACTTAGTTCATCATGAGACACTAGTGTCGATGTATGAATTTTGTTAGGACATAAGTGTTTAGGAAGATATAAAATAGGTATAGGTCCAAAAATTGTAGAGAATGATAATAATTAGGTTTATATAATTTTGAGAAACATAAAATGCCTAGTCATCAAAATAACATATGATCAGACTAATAGATAATCAATAGGCATGAGAGATAGTTGATGTATGCCTTTCAATAGAAGTAAGGTCTTAGGAGTTGAACGGTACATCCATGATAAGTACTTTCCAACTATATAAGATTGAGTTGTTATATAATTTAGATCTAATTTCTACAACAAAACAAAATCATAAATACTAAGAATGAATTCACTGCTACCTAGAGTGTTTTCATCATAACCCATACCTAAGACAAATTCATTGAAGTTCAACATAATTTCACCTCTTTTTAGAATGATTTTATTGTTCTTAATGTTTTCACTAAAACTTATACCTATAAAAATGGAACTTATAATGGATATAAACTAGTAAATGAGATGAAATTATCGATTATCAACATGAATTCATTATTTTATAGTATAAGTTTTTTGTTCCATAGTATGAAATCACTATGAATCTAGGAACATAAATTTGAAGTTAAATTTGATAAAAATAAGCTAAATTTTAACCCTAATCAGATATAAAAGTAAAACCGACCAAGAAACTAAGACCTAGAAATTAAAAACAAGTAAATGATTATGGGTTTTCTCCCATCGAGCATGCCAAATGTATACACAAGATAGTCATTAGCATGCATAAAGTTTTATAAATCAAACCAAAGTAAATTAATATATCTATGATAAGTAATTACAATGATACCTTGGATGAGAAAAGAGGGAGTAATAATGTGATATCTTCACTTACCAAATGAAAATATGATCCTATTGATGTTGGATAATGCTCAAGATGAAGTAGAGACGTGATTGACCAATGTCAATTTATGTGTGAACAAAAAAATACATATCCCCTTGTTAATTAAATGATTTGTCTTGATAAAGATGATGATTAATTTATGGATTTGTTCTTAATGAGGTAGATATTTTATAGGATAAGTGAGCTTGTTATAATCAATGGAAGATGGTTGGATTTATAGGCTTCTAGTATGAATGTGGACCATTGGTCTTAATGCAAGATCAAGGGTTGAGAATGAGTAAAATTCCTCATTTAATAAGAGGATTTATTAATAAATGAGGGTATTTAGATGTTTAAGGATTGATTTGAATATGGGTATAATTGTATTTTTTCTCTTTATTTAGGATTTGAATTGATTGAGTTCGGATTTTATGTGTGATGGAGTGATGTACTGACTAGAATTTAGGATTTAGAGTGATGTGATGATATTATGAGTTTATTTATTTATTTTTGAAATTTGGTGCATGTATTTTATTATTATACTAACCAATTAACTAATATGATTGATTAATTCATTAATTTGAACTTAATAAGATGGTAATTAGGTGGGATTGATATGATATGATTAAATGATTTGGGGGATGAATAATATTGGAACAGATTAGCTAGAGATGCAATGATGATATGATGACAAGTTTAGGGATGAAAACATATGATAAAAATGATGATATAATTGATTTTAATTTATATTAGAGAATATTAGGGATGAATATTGATAAATTAGGGATGTCAACAAAAAGGCGTCAAAAGTGTTGAAAGTGGGGGTGTTTCAAGTAGAGCATATATTTGGATGTCTACACCATGAATATAAACTCACTTTACAAAGACTTGATAACATATTCATACACACTTGGTATATATTCATGGGCATATACATATAATTTATAGGAATAGGAATTATATGTTTCTTCTACACATACATTTGAGATATAGGTTCCCAAATATAGCATATATTAGTTGGTACAAATTCAGGGGGCATGATATTGGTTCATGCACATATACATAATTTCAAATTCATGAGGCATTAAAATAATTCATGCACATACACAACATCATATTTTATAGTTTAATGTAAAATGGTTGTCATTTAAATTCACACTTATCATATATGTGGTCATGATGGGGACATGAACATTATTCAATCTCTTCCAATCATGCATCATATTCTACATTGAGTAAATTTGAGTGAAAATCTACATTAAAACATACATTAATTATGGGGGTATGAACATTAACCCTTTAAATCATGATTTTTTTTTACATGGAGTGAACTTGATCAAAACTATACAATTAAATCTATAAGTCAACTGTAATAGTTGATTCCATTTATTTGAGCAAACCTAGCCTAATGGTTCCCTCTTAACGTCCATAGTTATTTACATTATTACATCACTTATCCCCACATTCATAAGGGTTGGGACATGTTATCTTCCTAACCTAATATATTTCATAGATACATAAATTTGGGCAATAAACACCCCAACTCTTTATGTTCTTCAAGAAGGAAGCAAAAGTTTCTCCAATGTTTCAATAAGGAATCACCATCTCCAAAAACATTTCAAGGTTAACATGGTTTTGACTAGAACATAGTTTAGTATTAAATTTTCTCTTTAAAAATTCAAAAAAATAAATTCAAACTAAAATTTTAAATATTGGACATTAACTACACATGATTGTAGGTTTTTATATTAAGTGACCTACATAGTTGGAGCTTCATACCAAAGATGAAGTGTGTTTTACACACTCGTACAATTTTTCCTTTTAATATATCAATTACATTACTATAATAAAATGGGAGAATTTATAGATACTATAGTATGACATTAAGTTATTGACAATGTCAAGCTTGACACACATTTACCACGCATGACTTAAGTGTATAAACAAGTCCTAATATACCATTTTCTCACATTTACATGATATATTATGAGTTTGATCCTTTCATTTTGTTGTTACATACCTAAAATAACCTCACTATCTATTTTAAACATGTTAAATATCCTATATATATATCTTTAGATGCTTAGTTTAGTCCACATATTCATTGGTTGATTCCATCATTTTTATTCAGTATCACTAGTTGATACTAACTCTATATTGTAAAAGCTACCCACTCCCAAAAAAATAATTTTAAAAATAAAATATATCCTTAGGGTTAGCTTATTTTGTCAGAGTTTTAGTGGCATGGTAAATAACCCAATTAGACTCATATATAAACAAATCAAGGTCTCATTTAAAATGGATTTGTCACATATTTGGAATACATCTATACACTATTGCATATTAAGAAAACCTACCCTATTATTCTTAAATTATATATAGATCACTAAGAGTAGTCAAAATCCAATTCTAAATCTCATTAAACCCAAGTCAAATCAAACATTGTCAAGTATCAAATCCAAATCATTATTTACATATATATGGCTCAAGAGCACAATTACACAACTACACTAGGTGGGAGAACTATGTGTGGCTTGATTTCCATCATCAAAGTATTAGACACATATGAAACATTCAATCATTAGATAAGGGGGTTTTTGGTTAGATCAACTCATTACACTTTCCCATTTTTTTATGTTTATATCCCTCACAAGTAAACGAAGGGTTTTAAGGCAAAGGAAATTGATTTTAAAAGTCATGTCCATCATCAAGGTTTGGGATCACATATATAGAACATACATAGACATGTGAAATTGAAAGTATGGTTACAGACCCTCATTTCTACATAGGTCAGTACCAAGTAGCACAAATCAATATCAACCATTGATACTGATCTAAATTGATAAAACCAACCTTGCATAGATATAAGCATAGTTCCTACACCAAATAAATTATGGGCTTGCTTTAACTAATATCCACTTATATAATATATTCATAGTTAGATAATCACACATAAAATCTAAGTACTCATCCTTTTTCTATAATTACTATATTTAACACATGCCACTTGTCAAATAATTGAAATTAGTTTCAATATTTTAAATCCAGATGTATGCTTAAATGTCATATCTTGATATTTGAATTACTCTACATCTTTCTATCCTATTAGGGTTAATAATGATTACATTAATCTAAATCAGGATAAAACTATGAGATATGAGTAACTAGTAAGACATGTATAAGCAATCTAGGTAGCTTAACATGGTAGAAATATCTAACCTAAAATGGTGAAACTTTTAGACTAAGATGCACCCAATATCAGGATGGCCACTAGGTAGAAGAAATTCTAACATCTATATGTCTATGTGTATCATGTATGTCCTACATCACACTCATATATCATGAAATGCATGTGTATGAAAATAATATGCCATCTACCAAACATGTGATAACTAATATATGTAAATAACATAATCTATTAATCATGTCATGTTTAGGTCCTAATTTTTTATTTTTTAAATATTTTGAATGTTTTTATGTTTTCTTATTTTTTTATTATTTTATTTTTTATATTATTTGATTGTAATGTTCATGAATTAGATAATAAGTCATGTTCATCAAGATTTAAATCAATATATCTTGTATTATCCTTGAAATTATGTAATTACATTACCTTTTATTTAATTGTCTTTGATTGTTCATACTCGATTATTTTTGTTATCTTTGAAGATCTTTCCTTTTTGGTGAGTAATATGATCATTATGTTGAATTATGATTATATTTTCTTAATCTGAGAAGGATATATATATGTATGTATATATATATATATATATATATATATATATATATATATATATATATATATTGATTTATTTTATTAATTGTATATTGTATTAGGTATATCCATTTCCATCCTAATGTGAGTGTTGACAAGCTATTTATACAAATGTATCAATAGACTTTAGACCAAAAGTAATTGGTATGGTAATATGTCCAAGGAATTTACTATGGTTGGATTGTATGGGTTCTTAATGTTGATCCCCAAGTATTCTAATAATGTGGAGATATATACATTTTGGAGCTGGTATTCATCAATCTAAATATGTTTTCAATAAGAAGATTTTATACATGTTATAAAGAGTAACGTTTTCTATTGAGGTTATTTTTTTTCTTTGTGTACTTGAAGATGGTGTCTTTGCAGAACTTGATACAAGTGGTTCTTATTGATGATGTATTACCTTGATAATGACTTCATTATTATATCTTTGGATTTGATTTTGGAGTACATCATAATGATATGTGTCATGACCCTTGTTTTTATGGTACCATAATATGATTTGATTTATTGATGAAAAATATGTTCCACAACTTGATGGCAAGTAGATGGTAATGTGATGATATTATGATCAAGTAATATTTATAATACTCTTCTTGGTTTATCTAGAAGACTTTTTACTTGCAATGGTTTTAGGGTCTTGATATATGTCATCTCCACATTATTTACTAAAATGTAAAGTTATCTATTTTTCTAAGTCATGTTTGATTTTAATTTCACTTGTGACTAGTGTGAGATACTATTACATCTATTATTTTACTTTAAATTATCATTATTGTATTTACTTTACCCATAAATGATTGTTCCTAAATAAGATTTTCTTATGTGTCCCTTTTCATTGTGTATGAATCATCTTAATATCCTCCAACTCTAACAATTTTGAATAGAGTGTGTTGTTCAAACTAATCTGATCCTTACACGAGACACCAATGAGATTGGGTATTCTTTGAAAAGGGGAAGGTGGAGATAACTAAGGAATTTTATCCTCTATTATAGGACTGATCTAGGATCAACCCAAGGCACAAATGTGGGTATTATACCTCAAAAATGGAGTCTACATGAATAATCTCCAAGAGATGCACTATTACCACTAGAAGTTAAATACACTATACTTTACACAGGTAAAATACAATTATGAATACTTTGAGTTTTGGGATTTTAATTTCTAAACACAAGTGGAAAGGGGCATTTCAGAACCACCAAATAAACACAAAATAGAGGGAAGGTTAAAGTAGAGAATGGAAAATTCTAGGTCTAAAATGAAATCAATGCAATGGTCATTAAACCAAGTGACTCTACCATAGTTATATCACTATAGACTAAGTTTCACTAAATTTATACCTCTAAGAGCATATAGTGGGGATAGTTTGAGGGAATCGAGAGTATGCCTTCAATGTGAATTCCTACTAGATATTAATAATATAGGTTTGTTGTCAAAAACACATAAATAACACATGAAAATTTGTAGCTAGGCACACAAATTATTAGCACTTACCAAAAGAGAAATAAAGGAACTCACATAGAGAATATAATAGATAAGCACATCATAATCATGACATACATAAGTGACAAAATGTTAATCCAATTAAACTCACAATTTTGATAATTTAAACATGAAAATGAAATAAAATTAAACATATAAAAGACCATTTTGTATAAATAAATATTATATTCATTAAAAGCATAAAATATTATACAATAATCAATCTAGGCCACTATTATAGTCTAGGGTGTAGAAGGAAACATAGGTGAAATCCTAGAAATAGTCCAACAACACTTTTAATCAATTTTTGGTCAAATCCAAAATATAATATGGATATTCTATAAATAGATAAAGATTGGGGATCACCTCCAAAAATCATGAGGATCCCATCCTAGGCCATGATGGCCACTCATTGTAGTTACAACTGTATTTCAAAATTTGAACAAGAATAAACCCTAACAAACCCATAAAAAATCTATAGGGGAGAATTATTAAACATGTGAAGGTGGGTAAGAGGTACCAACTACTAATTAATCTAATTGGATACTCCTAACTTCTAGCATGATTTCCATAAGGTCAAACTCTTTATCTGACTTGGCCAAGTTCATTTGAGGCTCCTTGAAGATCACCTCTGCTTGAGATACCAAACTCTAGGAGATATATCAAGATGTTTCCATTGAGTCTTAAAATCCAAATACTTGGTTTATGATCTTATTGGACTAATTTTATAAGTCCATCACTATCTAGACTTCTTCTTGGTTTTCTTTGGTCACTTTCTCCCTTATAACCTAGTCTAATCTACCTAGGAAGACTCTAAATTGCCCTTAGTCAATTAAAGTGCCATTCAGGTAGAATAAAATAGAGATATTAAACTCCATGAAGTAGGTCAATATCTTATTCTTATCCTATTACAAGGGCTTTATTATAGTGTGGACCAAAGCTAACCACTCCTCCATCATCATTTTCATGTTCTTGGCATACGTTTAATATAACCCCAAATTTAAGGTTGGCATCAGTTTTAGCTTTGGGAATATCCCCTTATTTACCACTACCTATGACTTCCAACATTTCTTGTTGATTTCTATGATCTTCCCCAGGTAGGCCTGTGTATGTTGTATAATTATATTCATCCAATCTGAGTCCCCACTACTTTCCCAAGGATTGAGAAACTAAGTAGGAGGGAATCCTTGACCTAACTAATTAGTCCAACTAAGAATGTACTCTTCACCTAAGCCTCTAGAGTCTAGACTTGGATTTACATGTCCTCAAGGAATTTCTCAAACATGTCATGGGTAGCTCAGAGGATAAATAGTGGGTCCTTGACCATTTTCTCTTATTTAGTATCAATCTTCACCTTGGTAAGGTAAAATAGATATTAATGGGTTTTCCATATCACCAAGTTCCCTTCTT
Organism: Torreya grandis; assembly: GCA_037957365.1. Classification (NCBI taxonomy): domain Eukaryota; kingdom Viridiplantae; phylum Streptophyta; class Pinopsida; order Cupressales; family Taxaceae; genus Torreya; species Torreya grandis. Next base: position 3,338,918 of record JARHVA010001363.1, on the reverse strand, counting down.
CAATGAGTCTCTAAGTGAGAATCCTCTTTATGCTCTTAAAGGATCTATCAAAACTCTATTATACATCTAGGTTTCCATATACATCCATATATGGAATATGTGATCTTGAGACCATTTCTTAGGTTGTTGGAGGTGTAGCTAAAATGGTGGTTAAGGACATAGGATGAGGTGGAGGGGATATGGAGGAAGTGGAATAAGTGAAAGAAGAAATAAGTGGAGGTGGAGGGGGCATGGGGCAAAAGGAAGGATAATGAAAGGGGATGCCCATAGGAACATTTGATCTCACCATTATTCTTGGGTGAGGCAAGTAGGTGATGTTGATCCAAGTTTAATATTAAACTAAATGGTCCCACATCACCCCTTTAGGATCCCATTATCGAACCTTGTATTTTACTAGGGAAAAAGATTCTCTCCTAGTTTCCAACCTTTGTATATAGGGGAAGATATTTTAGATGTGGCCTCGCATGGTGATCAATATTTATGGGAAGCCTTTTATTGACACTATATGTAGAAACCAAAGATGTTACTCACAAGTTTATTAGTGATATATTATTTTAATAATTGGTCAAGCATATAATATGGTAGGTGTTGGGGGTCTTGGAGGAATTCTATGACTCAAATCATTCTGTCATCTCTAGAAAACTAGTAGTCTTCAATGGATGTGATAGAGTCCTAGATTATCTTTGAGATTTGGGGCATTGGAGCTTCATTAATCACCTAGTATACCACTAATTAAAAGTGTTCACAAATGTCCTAGACATGCTAGTGGAATTGGTGGCAATAAAGCTTTTAGAAGAGCACATATATAGTTGGGTCACTTAGAACCGATACAAATAAGGATAATGGCTTTATTGAGGATGTCCCATAGATGGAATTGAGTAGGTAGCTCATCATGTAGAAGTTTCCCCCATTTTGATTCATCTATAATGGCTTGAATTTGATCAAGCCTCTAATGTCTAAGATGTTAGAATGAGTAAGGATCATGTGTATGAGGGGCAACCATAGCTTTTTGACATGATTTTAGTTTGAGTCCCTAAATAGATAATTTAGTAGGATCATGCCTATTCAAACCTCCTCTTGAAAGGTGAAAATTTTTTAGGCAATGATATTTTCTTTGTTGACCCACTTGTAGCCTGGGTTCTTAGCCCACTCATGGATGATGTCATAGATATGGAAATATTTCATCTAGAATAACATTTATGTTGTATCATATGAGAATGAGAAGTTTAGGAGGTATTAGTATGCCCTAAAGGTGTTCCTAGATATATTATAAATTGTGTGTAGAGAGGTGGGATAACACACCCAATCATTAATGATATCATGTATGTGGATGGTGTATGTAATGAGAAATGCATTAGATCTAATAAATAAATCCTAGTTCTAAGATGATAGATCCTACTTACACTTGTAATTGGAGATACATTAGATAATTAGGACCATGACCAATATGGATCTATTATACCAAATCAATGGATCTATTACCATAATAATATTACTATGGAGGGTTATAAAGCCTTCAATCAAGTAAAACTATGCAATAACCCCAACTAGGTCCTATGTTTTCATATTCACTAATTTTATAATAAGTAAAGCAAAATCTAATCTAGTTCTCACCAAATATTATGGCACATAGTGGTGATAATAAACACTAAAATTAAACTTGTGTAGAAGACATATACTCACGTCAATGTAAACAAAATCCTAATGCATGGAAGATAAGTGAAAATGCATATCTATCTACTCTTACAAAGGAAGAACAAAGTTAGGAATACTTACCTTTGAAAATGCACCCATTGACCCTCAATCTATCCCTTAGATAAGGTGATTCACAAGAGGTTGTTTTGGTATGTAAGGATGACAAGGGTAAATAAGCTCTCAGCTACACAACCTATCAATGCATCCAAATTAATTCTCTAAAAGATAAGATCCATATCTCTAAATAAAGTATGAAACCTAAGGTTTCTCCTAAATTAGAATGGTGGATAAGTAGATGAATAATATATCTTATTTCTTCTTCTCTTCTCTTATAAATGGAAAAATTATTGTGTTTATATAGGAAGATCTAGCCTTATACCCTTCCAAAAGTTTTGGCTGATAGGGTCGACATAGTCGACCTAGTATCATTAATGACAAAAACTCACTAGCTTATGGACCACGTTGGCCAATATATGACCTAGAACCTAAATAAGTTTTCTTAATAAGAATACAAGGTCAACACAAACAACATAGTAATGTAAACTATCAAAAGAGGTTTTAGGTTGGGAAAAGGGGTATTGATGGTGGTAAAAGACTAGAGGAGTGTGAAAAAGATAAGGCCAAGCTTAGGGAATGTTTTTTAATAGACAAGTGTGTAGATAATAAGTGGTAAAAGGGACAATAATCCTATGAAGCACCAATAATCTACCCACCCCTTTCTTGATGCACCCCTTAGGGTGTACACTCAGAGAGATTGAGACTTGATGGGTTCATTCAAGATAGATATCATCACTAACTAATAAAAGTTTAAAAATATTATGTGTATACACATGGAATTATTGAGGATACCACCTATTAGGTCAATATAAGAAAACACCTCTAGATTGGATATATCTTTATAAAGTCCACACATTTTATAAGATAGAAGGGCATCCTCATACTTAACCAGTTGGTTGACAGCATAAGTAGAATCCCTAGGGACCTACTTAATTACTTTGAATATATTATTATAGTGTTTATACTTAGTTAAATTATCAAGGAAAGTGGCTTCCTAATACTTGGATTTGGCCTTCAAGATTGAGGATGTAGTGGCCATTGGAGCATGATAGAGGGGGAATTAGGAAGCTTTAGGCATTAGAGGTGTAGGATACAAGGGTTCTCTATAAATTTGAAAGTAAGGAGACTGATATTTATTATAAATAAGTAATGGTAACCATTAGGGGATTCCTTTGGTATTTATAAATTTATTCATACATCTCCTCACATTAATGGCATTTGTCAAGTCACTTATTTTGAATTTAAAATTGAGTTGGTAGTTATATTTTCCCTTTATTTCTAAATCTGGAATTTAATTTAGAGCCCATGATCCTATTCCACCATATAGATATAGAAATGGAAATGAGATGTTTTGAAAACTATCCAATTGGGTCCATCTTCCCATTTTGTTAATTCCCAATATATGGTAGGCATACAGTCACATCTCTTAGAGGCCTCTTAGCTAACTCCTACTTTGTGAAATGTGTTATCATTTTACTGGTCCTTTCATTAGTTCTTAACACATAGACATGGTTTTGTATTCTATGTCATTACCCTAAGTTGGGTGACATGTCACTAGGGGAATGCGGCACATCTCAATTGGCCATGAAGTCTCATCTAATTTTTTCTCTAAGCTTCTTAGGTCATAAGTGGAAACTAGTTCCTCTTCATACAAGATGACATGGAAACTCCCAATTTGGTCAAGCTCTCCTAGGATCTAACATCTATGATAGGTCTAAGGGACTAGTTACTCAAACTCCAAATGACATGGTAATTTCCCATTAGGTCTGGCCCTCTTAATTTTTAACATCTCTAGCAGGTCTAGGGAACTAGCCATTCTGACTCTAAATTATGTGGGAAGTTATCATTGGCTTGGGATCTCTCAATCTTAGACATATATGAAAGGGCTTGGGGAGTAGATTCAATGAATCCAAATGACATGGAAAGTTACCATTAGGTTAGGCTGTCTTAAACTTTCACATATCTAACATGTCTAGGGGACTGGCCACTCTAACTCCAAATGACATAGAAAATTCCCATTCAACCAAGATTTACTAGGCTCTAACATCTCTAATAGGTCTAGGGGATTGGTTTATATAACTCTAAATGACATGGCATGATGTCTTTAATTTAGACTTTGACATCTCTAATAGGTCTAGGAGACTTGTCTCTCTAACTCCAAATGACATGATGAGTTCCCATTGGGTCAGGCTCTCTCAAGATCTAACATATCTAATAGGACTAAGGGACTAGTCTCTCTAACTTTAGATGAAATGTTGAGTTCCCATTAGTCTAGGATATCCTAATCTCTGACATCTATAATAGGTTGGGGGATTGGTTGATTTAACTCAAAATGATGTGGCACACTCCCATTAGGTTGGGTTTTATGAGATTCATAAACTAATGAAGTCAAAAAGATAAAAATAAAATGAATCATTAAAGCTTACCTTTCAAACATAAAGAACTCAATTTTCCATGGAGGATAATGAGTTTTTTTTAATCTAAGAAAGGAACTAGACTCTAGGAATAACCCTTTGTGAAAATAAACCTATAATATTAATGCCATGATATACTAAAAGAGAACAAACACCACTCAATTTTTTTAGAGAAATTAAAATAATTTTGTTACTGATCGAAGAAAATCAAGGTGATGTATATTTTGAAGTTTTGACTAGGCATCATCAACAAGAATAAAAGTAAGAACTCCAAATCTCTAATTCATGAAATTTTTAGAGGGTTCCCCCATTTTAGAGAAAATGCAGCATGTTGGCCACAATAGAGTGTGAGATAAAAATACCTCTGGAGGAATTAATTCTTCACTTTTGTAGATGATCACATATCATAAATATTTTTTTGGTATCATTATCATTATTATCATAATAACTTATGACGATGCCATCTTCATATTATATATTCACTAATAAATGAATATTGATAATACATTTTAGTTGTTCTATATTAACTTATGTCTCATGTTCTATGGTTTATTTTTAAGTTATGATTGTTTACAAGTCATTTTTTGTACTTGATATTCTCACCTCATATGTATTCATCTAACCTACTAGAATGGGTTCTAATGGATAAATAATAGTATGATCATCTAGTTATGATTGTGATTGGTCCTCATTAGTAGATTGGTTCATCTTGTAATATCTAAAAGGGTCAACATATTTTGGTTGTGAATAATACCACCCTTTATGGATGTATTTGACACATCTATGTAATGTTGATGGTACTAATTCCATAACATGTATCCATGGTCATCCCAAAATCAAGTGGTAATTTAATTAATTAGGAATAACATGGAAAGTAGTTGATACCATATTGGGACCTAGTCTCACATCCAATCATATGGTTCTAACTATTTTACATGTAGTGTTAACAAATATTTTTATTCTTAGATTTGATTTTGAAATAGTATTCATGTTGATCCTCAATAATTTTAAGAAGGTAGTATTATATATGTTTAACTTAGAACCATTATCTATCAACATTCATTTAACCAAGCTGATTTACATTTGAACTTGAATGAATGACAACATGTTTTTCTCTATTGTGTGTTATGTGGGTAAGTACTTTTTGATAAAGGTTATAACTTTGTTGTTATCCTTAAATGTATTCATAATAGAGTAAAATGATGCAGGTTGAGTATCACTAGGGACAATTGTTACTTGCAATACATTATATAAGATGTTTTTATATATCATTAATCTCTTGAGTAACTCTAAGTTGTAAATTTTAGCATGGGTGTTCTCTAGTTGATTGATGATATCATATCCGTTGGGTTTATTATCTTGATTCATATAAGTTATAAAGATTTGAGGAGGTGCATATTGACTACCTTCATTTTTTCAAGCATGATGAGGTACCATACCTCATCTAGTGTTGATAACATGGATTAAATAATCCAAAATAAGACATGGGAAAATAACTAGAGTGGGATGGTAGATATTAAAACCTTAATGTCTAGGGGGAGGAGGAATAAAAGGAGTCATGCATGCCCTTTGGCATCTAGTGGAAATAAAATGAAACTCAAACTGGATGTTGAAATAATAGGATTGTAGGAGGGCTTGAGATTATTCATTATTATTATAAACCTTATTAATGTTCTTAAATTTGATCCATTTAACCCATTTCCTTAGATAATTGATCCAAATAAGACACACTATCCATGTAAAAAAATATGAAAATATTGACCTTTTTCCTTCATTCATTATAGCCATAAATAATGTGTGTTATTAGGTAATAATCACAAATTAGGTTTGAAATTAAAAACATAAGGCTAAGATTAGAAACCCTAAAAGGATAAAATTTTAAGGGAGACCTAGGGTTTAGCATGGTTTAATATGTATACAATTTTACCAATATGTTTTACCATAATTTGGTTTTTCAACCCTAATATGATAGAAACTAGTAGGATAATTTACATATTAAGATAGGGAATTTAATCATACATTTAAATGTAAAATACTAAAATTAATTATAATGATTTTAAAAGTGTCATATGCTAAATATAGTAAGCACATCAAAGGGAAGTGTACTTAGCTTTTCAAGTTGAGTGTTTTAGTATTGTATTCTCAAAGTAATAATTAGACTAAATTAGACTTATGATTCTTCTAGTTTATAATTGTACTTATACCTACACAGGGTCAGTTCCATCAAATTTGGTTGAGTATTATTAATTAAT